>JAWRVF010000808.1:0-164837 GCA_036785485.1 Physcomitrellopsis africana
GGTTGTCAAGTCTCTGCTTTCAATGGCCAATTGAAATTGATTATAACCAGAGTACAGATCTCCAATGGAATATATGGCATATCCAGCAAACGCTTCTGCTACTTCATCTACAATTGGTCCTGATCCTTTGTTCCTAATGGTAACTTGGTTAGCTGGTTGCATATCTTGGATGAATCGTAATGCTCCAGACTTCTTAGGAACAGTAAACCAATAATTAGAATATGGAGCCATTGAAGGCTCAAGTATTCCCATATACATTTTCTCCTTCAATAAGTCAATTAATTTAGGAAGTAATGCACGTGGAACTGGTATTGGCTTCAAATCCCATGGCACATGTGGTACTGTAAAAATAACCATGGATGCTACTAAACCTGGTCGCACACATCCAATCTCATCTGGTGAAGAGGCAAAGGCCTTTCCATGTTTTGAGAGCATCTCTTGAAACCTCTTTTCTTCTTGTTCTAACAAGAATTTTCTCCCTCCAATCTTCAAGTTTGCTAATGTTCCTTTAGTAAACTTGTGCCCAATCTTCCTAGCTTCTCTTAAACTTGGCTCCTTCTCTGCTTGTTTGACATGCTCATCAATATCCAATGGAAGTTGAGTTGCTATAGGCTTTACCTTTTTGGCCACTGTTTTATATTTTGTATTTACCATGGCCTCAAGATCCAACTTATAACTTTGGCATAAATCCTTGCTATTCATTGCATCTATTATTTCTTCATACAATGCTCTCGAGTGAATTTCAATCATAATATCTGTACCATTATTTTTTCTTCTTTAATCTGCAAGTTGCATAAAACTTGCAATATATCATCTCCAATGCCTTTTTCTTCATATATTCCAGAAATATACTCACCATTTAAAAGAGCCTTTGTATTTTTTAGATTTTTCTCCATCTTTTTAATGATCTTTTTATTTACAGGGTCCAGATCTTTTATATCCATAAAACTCACAAATCCACACTTAGTCATTCCAACAAATCTACTTTTAATGCCATGTATATTGGGGAGCTCAAAAATATTTGGTCCTTCTGTACCCGTGGATCCCCATTCTCCACGAGTGCAATTCAAAAATCCGAAAAGTGTAAAGAATTAGGCAGAGGCCCATCCCTAAGACAAACTCGATGCCTCTCATGTTCAGACTTCACTGTCAAGAATTGTACAGATTTCTTGCCATCACAGCTTCGAATTCGTGCATAATGAGATCCATCATTCAACACCTTGGTTTCCATTCTTGATGCAGTGATGTAAGGTTGTCCTAATATCACGGGATAAGCACCATCATTTTGAACAAAAAAATTTTGTTCTACTTCCACATCTCCAATCTTTGTCGCAATTGCCGGACAAGCTCCAAATAATTGTGTTCGCCCACAATTTGCAGCCCTCATAACCCATCCATGATTAGTATCAATTGGCCATTTATTTTTCTCATAAATATTTCGAGAAATAATGTTTATCTCTGAGCCATGGTCCACAAGAGCCAAAACTGATTCATCTAATCCTCCAAGTTTGACCCTTGTCCCTGTGGTAGCTCTAGCCCAAAATGGTTGAATATAATCCATTCCTTCCTTGTCTTCTCTATCAATCCCATGCACAATTGCACAATCAAAGGTCCTCACTTCTATCTCAGTATTTCTCCCATGTGCTGCCACAGATATTAATCCATCTACTACTTCTTCTTTCTCTTCTTAAGTTTGCAAGGCCTGGATCTTTATGCCATAGCCTCTCACCCCCTCTTCGTTATTTTCCACCATCTTCTCGTATTCCACAAAACCTTTATCTTTGGATATATCACTCTTGTTGCTGACTGCACAGGTTTGTATAAATATTTGTAAGATCATATCTTCCTCCTCATTAGTCAAACAGTGATTTTGTTCTTTAACCATTTGACCAATACTAGCCTTCTCTTCCATAGTTATTGGATCACACATCAAAGCAAATACTTGTCCAATTTCAAAATTCCTCATCTTTAGTCATATGCGTGTCTAGAGCCTTCATCATGACTGTTTCAACTGTCATCTGTCTCTTCTTCTTAATGACATCAATGATCAATTCATGAAAATCTTTTTTAGCAATGCCAAGAGCCTCTCTTAATGTAAATTCAATCTTGGCATCCAGGATTCTTTCTTCTAACACCCCTTTCATGTCAATGGAAGATTCAATGTCAGATTGAAGCTTATAGGCAGGTCCCTTACCTTTTCCTTTAGAATCAACTTTTTTTTTCTTTTCTTTGGCATTGTCTGTCCTCTCTTCCCATTTTTCCTTTAGAAGTGGCCCTTCTCCTGAATGATCAAAGACAGAGGACCTCCCAGGTCTTTGCCGTGTATGAGCAGCAGGACCTTCTACCTTTTCACCTTTTTTGAGCTCCTGGATTTTTCTCTTAGATATTGGCTCTCTTGTATCATCATTCTCAGAGGTTCGCCTTCTCTTCTCTTCAACAAAGACATCATAGTCTTTAGTTTTGTCTTGAACTTGACCTAAAAAAACTTTGATGCTATCTATTTCAACTGGGTCATCCCAACTAGTGACATTTCGAATGGCTTGAGCCCCTCTGCGCAAAATTTCAATAGATGGAGCTTCTAAAGTCTTAATTGTTTGTTGCTCTACTCCTATATGGAATGTCTTAGCACCTTGTCCATGTAAACAATTAGACCTTCTCATCTTTTCTTCCATAAGTTTTTTCATTCCTCCCTTGCCAAAGTTGGTACTCAAAGGCAAGTTAGTAGATGCATCATGAATCTTACCATCTTTGAAGACAATAATGCCTGCTTTAATAGCTTCATCACATGATTTGGAACTTCAAAGATTGTGACTGTCTTCTCCATCACAATAAACGCATCTCCTCACAAATGATCTTGCACCTTCAGATGATTGAGGGTCTTGAGACTTTTTCAATTCACTCATTTCCACCTTCAAATCCCTAATACCCTTTATAAGCTCATCTAAAGTTTTTTCTTCAACTGTCTTGACCATCTTAGGAGATGTTGTTGAAGAGGTTGGAGCAAATGATACCTTGGAAGCTTTTGTAGCAAGCTTTGGTACTACATCCATCTGAGTTGTCACACTTCTGGATTTCATTCTCCGTTGCTTTGCCACAAGAGCGACTCCTTCCTCCACTCTCCTCCAATCATTTGTAAAACCTCCTTTGATGGTTCGATCACCTAAAAGCAAAAAGAGTCTATCTTCCAAAGCATCATCTGCTGCTTGCCAGAACAACTCAGCCTTCCTAGTATCAAAAAGACGCTTTTCTGCTAAAGGCAATTGGTTGTATTTCTTCTCAAAATCTCGCAGTAATTCATTTGGACCCATAGTATTTCCAGGCCGCTGTTCAATCCGATCAATAAAAGACCTCTTGGTCATCCTCTCTGAGTCTTCTTTAAAATACTCATCACGCAATCTCTCTTCAAATGTCATCCAAGTAGTAACATTTGCATCCCTTCGAATTTCTTCCACTTTCTCACGAATCTCAAGCACAACAGCTAATGTAAAAGTTTGTATCATTTGAGCCTCAGATACCTGTTGCACCTCCATCTCACAAACATAAACCTTCAAAAACCTGGTGATGTCCTTTCCGTCAAATCTTCCAATCTTGTCAACAACACCCTTCAAAGCCTTGGTAGCTCCATTACCTCCAGCTTGAGTTTTATATTGATCCATAAATATTGCCAAAGCTCCTAGAATGGTGTCCATGTTTGATTGAACTCCAGAAGAAGCCCTTCTAGTATCCTCCATATTACTTTAGCCAAAACTAGTAGCCCCAAAGCAGCTCTCAGTGGAAGCACCAAATATGTCGAGTAGAGAGAATTCGCCTTGGGAAAACACCGAGTTCCTAGCTGCTACTAGAACTAGCAGGGAACATGAGAGGAAGCCGTGCAAGTATGTTCTATACTTGCACAATATTTCTTCAAGCTTTCAAGTTATACTTGTATTATACTTGTACAAGTCTTGTACAAATATAAAGTATAAATACTTGAATAATACTTATACAAATACTTGTATAAATACTTATATAAATCCTTGGTATAACATTTGTATAAATACTTGTATAAATCCTTGGTATAATACTTGTACAAATATTATATATAATACTTGTAGAATACTTATAGAATACTTGTATAAATACAAGTATATATACTTGTATAAAAAGTATAAGCAAAGTATGTATGTATTCAAGTATACCTCAAAATACAACCGCATATGAGGAATACAAGTTATACAACAAGCTGAAATTAAATAAATCACTAAAAATTCATCCAAAGGTCGAATCAAGCGTGCTTATAGCCTATGGAAAGCCAATAATCCATTGTAAAACATATCAAAATTTCACAAATAGATGACTTACCATTTAAAAGTTATGGCTAAAAGAAGTAGGCGCTAAAATTTCCAAGCAAATGCAAAGGCAGCAAAGCTCCTCTTCACTTCAGCCTTTGTTGTGATCACTTCCCTTCTCCAAATTGGACATGCAATAGCTTTTTAGAAAGCTCACTCCATCATCTAGATTGCCCTAAAATTTTGCATGCATGCCTCTCAAACTCCAGTTTTTGTAGCTAGTCGATTCTACTCTTCAAACCCTAGCAACAATTTTCCCTCTTTGATACTTCACGGCTTATAAAACTTTCATCAAAGCTCCAAATGTATTGATTTTTGTTTTTGTGGAAAGCTTACACAAGCTTCTACAAGCACCTAAATTATCAAAAAGATTGAAGAGACTGTCCGACTTGGGTGGTTGAACAAAGTCTCTGCCCCTCTTCATCGGGTGGCAGCAAACCCTTTCCCACTCTCAAGCTCACAACTTTTGCTCTCCAACTCCAAATGCTACAAGAGATGTCTTGATAGAAAGCTAGCACAATTTTCCACACTCTCTATAAATTTCACTAAGAAAGAGTTGAAATCAAACTTGCAGTGGCAGCTCGAAGTTTCTGCCCCTCTTCATCGGGTGGCAGCAAACTCTACTCTACTAAAACAAGCATAATTGTTTGCTCACAACTCCAAAACAAGCAAGTGAGTAGGTTCTAGAATCCTCACAACTTGAAGAACACACCCACCATTTTTCATTACAATTCCTTCTATCTCCTTGGAGCTATCTCTCTCCAAAGTTCACCACTCAAAACTCTTCCTCTCCTCTCGGTCTAGCAAGAGGAGTATATCTCCCTTTCTTTCTATATTAGACTATGAGACGCCCACATGGGCCAAATCCTATTGCCTTATTCACCCCATGCTCTGGATGGGCCTTATTCACCCCATGCTCTTCTTTCTTACCCTTCATAAGGTCCATTCTACCTCAAAAGTCAACAAGAAAGGTAAAACAACCTTTATCTTTCTTCTAATTACAAAAGAGTCTATTCTAGGATATAAATAAGGTAGGAACAAAACAAATAGCCATCTTAATTCACTAACTAAGTGGCTATAATAAATCCTCTCCTTATAATATCTTCTAAAATAACCTCTAGCACTCACACATACATTAACAATAGATACAAGATTTTTCATATTTTTATATACTGCACGTAAATGCAGTATGACAACGGACGCAGAATATAGACTTGAAGTCTAAACAAAAAGTTCAAGAAGAACTGGCAGAATTGGATTAATCAGATGAGTACAAAAACAATACCAGAGAGGTGAGCTAGAGCTCCAAGAGATGTGTTGTCAAGACTGAAGAACTCTTCAGCCTTGACTGCAATATATACTCCTATCTAGGAAGCTTCTCAAGCAGCTTCCTCCAACTAGGAAGCTTCTCAAGCAACTTCCACCAACTAGGAAGCTTTTCAAGTAGCTTCCACCAACTAGGGAGCTTTTCAAGTAACTTCTACTAATTAAGAAGCTTCTTAAGCAACTTCTACCAACTAGAAAGATATTAGAAGGCTCTGGAAGGTTCTAGAGAGTTCTAGAAAACTTCTAGAATATTCTAGAAGGTTCTAACAAATATATCCTTGATATGGTCCTAGTAGATAAATTAATAAAAGCACTTATAATAGCATCTAATTTGGACTCAAAAGATTCAGTGATACTAATGTCTTGACCTCTAGCCATTCTAACACAAAAAAGAAATGAATCTGTAAGATATTATCTATTTAGAAGAGGATAATCTGCAATCTCTAAAATGCTTTAAGATCTTCAAAGAGAGAGGTGATCCACTCTTTCACAAGAAGGACAAAACTCTAATATTGCAATGAAAAAAATATCAGTTTAGAGGACGATAATCCGCAACCTTTAAAGCACTGGTATATCTTTGAGTAGAGAGATAATTCACTTTGTAATAAGAAGGATTCAATTCTATTATTGAAGATGAGATTAGTCTCAACAAACTGTCAAAGACATAAGAATACAAAACAAGAGACTTCAAATTAGAACAAGGTTTTCAGAAAAAACCAACAAGAACTTGAATTAAACAGATGAGTATACAAGCAACAACAAGAAATGTAAGTTAAGACTCCAAGAGATGCGTTGTCAAGATTAAAGAACTCTTCAACCTTGACCCCTATATATATTCATGTCTAGGATGCTTCTTGAGTGGCTTTCATCAAATTAAGAAGCTTCTTGAGCAACTTCTACCAATTGGGAAGCTTCTTAAATTCCTTCCATTAATTGGAAAGCTACTTGAGCTCCTTCTACTGACTGGGAAGCTTCTTAAGCTCCTTCTACTAACTAGAAAATTTTTCAATCAACTATCACTATTTATGAAGCTTCTATTATATTCTAGAAGGCTTTGTGAACCTCCAAAGTATATATTCCTAAGAATCTTCTATTTGGAAATACACTAGATATCTAGCTATAGAGAATTTTCTTACAACTTATTGATAAGAGTCCAATAAATAATTTATCTTAAATAAAAAAGAAAAATTATATAATAATATTATAAAATAAAAATTATATTAATAAAATCCCTTATATTTAAATAGGTTTATATAAAAAGCTCAAATTTGCAATAAAATCCTTAAATAACTTTTTGATCCGTAAAGATTTATTTCTTTTCAAACTTTAGAATTCAATAATTCTTGATTCAGCCATTTAATTTCTATAAAATTTTCTTCAAAGTATAAATAATACTCTTAAGCTTTAATACAAAAAAAATCAACTATAGATTCACTTCTAATCGTATGATATCTTAAAATCCTAGCAGGTTCTTAAAACTCTAGTTTTGAAAAACCTAAGCACTATTTTTTTCATATCTCACAAATCCAAAATCTTAATACCACAAAATTTTTGCACATAGTCTTGTGACATAAATATATATAATTTTAAAAATTTTGAATAAAAAACTTATCAAATTGTCTAAGATATAGTTCAAAATATATCCACTAGTTAAGCAGTATTACTTACTATCTTTTGATTACAAGTACTTGTTTCAACTTTCCATATCTCTTTCATCTTAATTTAGATTTTATCAAGTTGTATACAAAAAGTGTAGCAAAAAAAGTTTTCTTTGTAATCCCAATTGTCAATCTTCTATTTTTTTTTATATATACAAGTTATGCTAAAAAGAATGACAACAAGTACAATTTCAATACCTTAACTTTGAGTACTTATATCTCTTTTATAAAAAGTCCAAATCATACAAATTATGCACCAAAACCATAGCTAAAAATTCAAACTTTCTGATCCTAGCCTTTGATATTTGAATCCTCTCAAAAAACAAACCCAAATCTCTAATAAGCCCTCAAGAAGCCTGCTTGAAGTCCATTGGATATGATTTTTGGCCAATAGGAATAGAGACTTCTATCATCCATCTCTATTCATCCACACGGATGGCCTAACTATTCTTTTTCATATTAAAAATTCCTTTTTAATCTTTTTTCTAATAAGATTTACATAATATGAGTTTTAAAATCTAAATAAAAGAAATAATCAAGATCTCAAGGATCACCAATGTCTAATAAAGGTGACTTAAGATACATAAAAGTTATTATCAATATAAAATCAACCTCAAAAGTTACTACCAAAAATAAAATAAGATTGTATAAACCTCAATAATAGCTCTTTTAAGTAAATTCTTTCTTAACTAATCTAATCATATTTTATAATCTATAAAAGTCCATTAATATGACTCTCATTTAGTTATATAATAAATTATATATTAAATATATATGTATAATATTTTCACATGGTAGTCAAACCACAATATGATAACGTAAAGAATATGTGGCATTATCATGGATTGTGACTACTATTTATGATCCAAACTGTTTTTTATAAATTTCTTTTAAATACTATGTTGATGTTCTAAGTTGCTATCATAACTAAAATCCAATTTCCAACTTCTATAGGTCTAGGCCTTAACCTATGAATCCCATCAAATCTTTATTTATTTATCAACTTTGCTTCATTTAATATTTTAGATGCAATCTATAGGTCCTTAGGTAATCTTCTCAACTATTCAATTTGAAATTCTAGTAACCTTTTTTATCAATGCCATCTTTTCAAAATAAAAACATCTATGTAGAATATATTTCTTCAGCTAGCATTATAGGTTTTTATCCTAATATCAATTTTATAGGCATGTAGCCAGTGACAATATTGAAAGTAGTCCTATTAGTCCATAAAGCAAATAAAAGCAATTTAGGCCATAAAATTGACTTACCTTTAAATATCTTGACCAATGCATAAATGATGGGAAGATGGCCCCTCTCATTTTTTCTATTGGCTTCATAATAATAAAAAATAATCAACTTCACATAAATATTATATTTATTAAAAAAAATCCTTATTTCAACAATATCCAATTTTCTTCTATTAAATCTCATCCTTCCAATACTTTGTCACAGACATAAGACTTACTCTAATAATTATCTAGGTAATATGTATAAGTAGAAATAAATAAAAATAAATTAATTTATTAATATCTTATAAAAAAGCTTCTTAGAAGCTTCATAGATGTGATCTTATCTTTATGCATGTCTTTAGGTGATTGATAGGTTAGAAACTTGACCAAGAAGTTAGCCATGTATCACCCATATTAGTAGCTTGTGAAATAAGCTAAGTACAAGTCACATATATAAGAAACTTATCTTGAAAGTTTGACACATGTCTTGTAAATTAGATACAAGTTGGAGGTCTTATAAAACATCACCACATAGCTCTTAGATTGATAGTATATATAGAGACAAGAGTGAAGCCTTCTTCATTCTTATCAACACCTTTCTTATTCTTAGTCTTGTTTCAAGAGTCTCTAGTCTTCTTGTTTTTGGCAATAACCATTCTAGTTTTAATATTATTCTATCTTAGAATGATTTTTTATTCTTTTGAATGACATGAGAGTATATTGATATTCTGTTTCTTTATGATTCATATCCTTGATAGTTTGACAAGAATGAAGATTTATTATTCTTGTTTTGTATTTAAGATGTGAATGGATTATTCCACTTCTATTGTTATATTTGAAGGTTGCGGTGTCATGATAAGAATCTTAGCTCTAAGAAACACTAGGTCTTTTGTGCCTCTAGTTTCTCAAGTGTAAGATGAAATTCATAAAAGTTCATAAAATTGAAGAATTTACATAAAAAACATACTTTATTAACCCTAACATATTCTGCCTTTAGAGACCTACCTCCAATTTCGATCATAAATCCTAGGATATTATATCAATTGAAGCGAAATTTGGACACAAGATACTTAAGGGAGTAAAGAAGCAAATCCCAAAAACATTTTGATCATAGCTATTGTGGTTTGGGAGAACCACATTGTCAAAGTTACCCCTCCTTGCAGCCTTCAATTCTAAACCCCCTTTGCTTCACACCTTCATTGCTCTTCAATAAAGAAGATCTAAGTACTAAAATATAATAGGCTTATAGCTTGTCTCATGTTGTAAACCCCCTCCAATTATTGCTCCAAAAGTCCTCTCCAAACTTGAGTTATAGGTTCCATCCTTCTTCTTTAATTTTGCCTTCTAACAACTCTAGATCCGACTACAATTTTCCTCATAACTCCTTGAATATAATTCCAATAGCAATCAATTTTTTACACAACCTAATAGACTTATATATCTACAAACCTCAACAAATTTTGCTCAAAACACTAGTCTAATCACAAAGATATGCTCCCTCGAACTTTGCAGATTTGGAAATAAATGCTTGTCTTTTTGAAAGAGCATCACGTTTTATTTTTAAAACATATGAGTGTCAAACTTGCACTCATCTCTTTTTTAACTTACATAAATTATGTCTATTAAATCTCACTTTCAAATTCATCTTTTAACTCTCTCTATACACAAAAAAAATCCATACATACACACTGCCTATACAAACCCTAATCCTGCCTTCACTCTATTTCTCTTTTCATCCAAACCCAATTTCAATTTCACTCATAATTCTCTACTCAGAGATCATATTGACTTGAGATTTTGACAAAAATTAGTTAACTATATAAGGAACAAAAATCCAACAAATTTTTTTGCTAAAGTCCAAGTGGTTTCTAAGAACCAAGGCCCGAAATTTAATAACCCTTATTGCCTAGTCTTAGACACTTGCAACTTTGACGATTCATATCTCCCTTGATACTTAATCAAAAGACATGAGAATTATCTCTATAAATTTCTTATCTTGTCTACTATAAAATTACAAAAAAATTACACTTAAAATCCTCCTCAAGCTTCCTCTACACACAAAAACATACCCTGCCTATCTAAAAAAAATCCTATGCCTTCCCAAAAAAACTCTCCTCCTTCTCTCTCACGACCCTTCCTTGTCATCTCCCTCCTGGTCTTCTTTATCCTCTTGGTCAAAAAGACCTCTTAGCCCATGTCTTTTCTACTTCCTCAACTTTTTCCTTTAGACTAACTTGAAAAAATTTCACTTTTCAAGGTAAACTTCCATTCTATCTTCTTACTATTAATTTTTTATCAACATTTTTTCTAATTTTAGCCCAAAATATATAAGTTTAGATCTAAGAGAGAAGAAAATAAAGATAAAGTAGATCTAAGATAAATAGAAGAAAACCTAACATGTAAAAAGAAACAACTTAGATTAGATTAGAGATAAAAAAAAGAAAGAGCTACATCCTATACTTTTTCATCATTTTCTCTTCTAATCTTAATCTTTTTATTTTAATACATTCTTTTATGTCTTTCACACTATGTTTTAATTTACAATACAACTGTGGACTATCCACCTTTAAAGTAATATTCTTTGCTTTCTAATTTTGATTTTTTTTCTAAAAGAAAGTGGATCATCCCTCTTTATAAAAAAAATTATTTGATATTAGAGGTTTCAAATTATATTTTTCTAATTTGAATTGTAGAAATATTAAGTTATCTAAGATAGAAGGAAAGATCATGGATATTATACTTAATAGAAGTGAGAATAGATTTGTAACTATCGTAGATCTTCAAGAATTTATTAACACTTTTAGGGTGGAAATTTCACAAATCACTAATACTTATCATGAAGGCACTATTCTTACGTCTATGGACAAAATCCAAAGTCTACATCAAGAAGTTGTATAATTGAAGGAAGCAAATAAATTAGTCTTACAATCAAATCTAAGAAGTCTTACTTCTACAAGCATGAAAGAGGCAAAGATTAGTGTGCTTGAAAAGTTTGATGAAACAAGATCAAAATTTCAAGGATTTTTGTGATAAGTCAAGTTATATCTAAGATTGCATCTTTTTTAATATTCTAATGGATTTACTCAAGTTAGATTTATAGGCACACTTTTATTTGAAAGTACTCTTTTTTAGATTACACCTTTGATGAAAAAAGATTCACAACTTCTTTATGATTTGAATTCATTCTTCAAAGTATTTACGGGCACATTTAAAGAAAGTAATTAAAAAAGAGTATCAAACACCAAGCTCTTATCTTTATAATAAAGATCACAATCAACTATAATATATACTGTAAAATTCCAAAACCTTACTTACAATATAGAATGGAATAACAAAGCCCTCATCAATCAATTTTATTATGGGTTGAAGGATAGCGTCAAAGATTTGTTACTAATAATATTAAAAGTAGACTCTTTGGAATAATTTATTGCTCAAGCCATTACATACAATAATTGATTATTCAAAAGATGTTAAGAATATAGATTTGACTAGAGAGGAAAAAGTTAATTGATGACAATAATTCTTAAGTTTTTAGAAACTTATTTTAATAAGCTAGAACCAACACAAATTGATGCGATATGTTTTAAATCTCTCACTAAATAAAAAAAGTCTCAACTTTGTCAAGAAGATTTGTGCTTATATTGTGGAGAAGCTAAGCACATTAATTCACATTATACAAAGAAGCAACGCAATCACAAAATAAGAAGTATGGTCACTAAAAAAGATAATATGTCAAAAAATAAGTTTCTCTAGCTATAATAGAAATCATATGGTTAGAATCATATACAACATTTTGTAAAGGTCATATTCTCTCCTTAGATTCCTCACCTTATTTTACAATAGATGTATTTTTAGGATCTAAAAATCACAAAGCCTTTGCTTTATTAGATTCAAGAGCCTTAGCTTCTTTCATAGACAAAGAATTTGTTAAAAACAAGAAATATTTCTAATCAAGAACACTAAATCCATACATGTAGAAGTCATAGATGGTTATTTGTTGTCGTCTAGAGATATTATCCATGAGATTATTCTTTTAGATGTAGCAATTAAAGGTTATAATAGCATAGTAATATTTAATGTCATTAGATCTCTTTTTAATCTAATTATTTTAAGATTACTATGGTTAAAAAAATATAATCTTCAAATAGATTGGACTTTTTATAATCTTGACTTTTTTTGTAATTTAATCTAAAAATTTATTAATTAAATAGATATGTATAATTTTAATATATCCAAATCTTTCTTAATAGGTATAAATTTTTTTATACATATGGTAAAAGAAAGATCATCTTTTGCTATATACTCCACATCCATTTTTAATGCTGAAAAAACTACAAGTAATATTCCTAACTAGTATTAAGATTTTTAAGACTTTTTTGAAAGAAAAAAATGAAAATATTCTTCCAAAGTATTGATCTTATGATTATTCAATCAATCTTCAAGAAGAAGCTCAACCACCATTTGAACCAATCTATAGTTTATCATAGAATGAGCTAGCTATATTAAAAGAATATATTGACAAGAACTTAGCTAAGAACTTCATACGCCATTCAAAGGCTCCAATAGGAGCTCCTATCTTATTTGTAAAGAAAAAAGATAGATTGTTGTAGATGTGCATAGATCATTAAATACTTAACAAGATTACCATCAAGAATAGGTATTTTTTATCTTTGATTTTAAGACTTCTTGATCCACTCAATCAAGCAAAGATCTATATAAAAATGGATCTATAAAGAGCGTACAACTTAGTTCCTATTAAAGAAGGTGATGAATGGAAGACTACATTTCAAATTAGATATGGGCATTTTGAATATAATGTCATGTCTTTTGGACTTATAAATATACTACCTACTTTTCAATATCTTATGAATGACATTTTTTGTAAGTTTTTTGATGATTTTATTGTCTGTTATTTAAATAATATTTTGATCTATTCTAAGAACACAAAAGAATATGAATTTTATATTTTTTGTATGTTACAAAAACTTAGAGATGTAGGATTATATATCAAGATAAAAAAAAGTATATATTTTATATTACTCAAGTTGATTTTTTAGAATACATTATTTTAAATAATAATCTAATGATGGATCCTAAGAAAGTTTACACAATTATAGATTGAAAAATTCTAAGAATAATAAAAGATATATAATATTTTTTGAGATTTACTAATTACTATTGAATCTTTATGAAGATTTTTTTTGAAATTGCAGCTCCACTAACACATTTAATTTGTAAAAAAAAACTTAAGTAGAGTAAGGAAGCAGAAGCATCATTTGAAGCTTTGAAGATAGCTTTTATTTTTATACCAATCTTATATTGTGTTGACTTTTCTAAAGTAATTTTTGTGAAAATAAATATATTGGATTTTAGCTTAAGTGCAATATTGTCACAAATAGGAGCAAATGATAAATCTCATCTAATAGCTTTTCATTTAGAAAAATTTTCAGCAACCAAGATTAACTAAGAGATCCATGACAAAGAACTTTTTGCAATTGTGGATTCTTTTTAAGAATGGCATCACTATTTAAAAGGCTCTTCCAATTCAGCCACCATTATTATACTATAATTGCTTATAATATATAAAAACCAATCAAAATATGTAATATGTTCATAAATTCTAATATGTATTAGAATGATTAGTAAAGTAATTAATAGAATTGGTGTAAAAAACTTTTGTTTGGTTCTTTTTATTTATTTATTTTCATCATGGCATTTAAATTATATAAGATCTAATTATTTAGTATGAAGCCTTGAGAGGAGATTGGAATCTAAAGATGAAAAATTAAACTACTAAGAGGCTTATTTGGAGAGATAAAAGCAAGGTATGGATGAATGAAGGCAAGGAATGAAGATCTTCATTTCTATTAGTTGATGGACTTGTCCAATAGGCTTTGAGCAAGCTATTTATAATAAGAAGAAGGATTTTGGCAACTTCAAATAGAACATTCCAAAATCACAAGTTAGAACTAAAAAGTTGGTTTTTTGTACTACAATTTTGTTATAAAAATCAAGAGATTTGGAATTTACATGAGGGAGGAGTAGGCACTTGAAGTTAAGGTATATAAATTATATCTACTATCACTTTTTTGAGGATACAAGGAGATATATGGGAGCTTTTAGAAATTAGGAGATGTGGTTGAAGAAGTGATTTAAAGACCTACATCTGATATGGAAGAATTATTAAATTTAGAGTCCTAAAAAAAAGATATTGGAAGTCAAAGATAGAAAATTGGATTTTGAGGTAGTACATAGACCATTTTATTGATAGTGATGATTTTCATCATATCTTAAGTTTTTAGATGAATTTTTGTCTAAAATTTTTAAAAAGATAAATTATTATATTAAAACGCTATATATTAAATTTTTATGATATTTTAACATTTAATTTGTGAGATATGAAGAATTTAGCACATAGATGTTTCTAAATAAAGATTTGAAGCTACTGTTAGGATTTTGGCAATATCTAAAGATATGTAAGGAATCAACAGTGAAAATTTTTTTATGGTAGTTTTTAAGATTACATCAATATTTCATATAAAATTAATTTTTTTTTGAATGGTCCAATTTAGAAATATGTATTCTTGAAATTTGAAAAAAATCTCCATTGAAATTAATGAAGGATTTATTATATTTTACTACATTTTAGGGATTCTAGAGTACTTGAGACTTGTGTAGTTAATGTGATTGCATTTTTTAGGAACAACTTTATAAAAATTTAGAATTATTATCTATCTCAACGTTTGATTAAGAAATTAGTAATTGTCAAAAGCCTAATGTATTCTTGATGCCAACTCTCTTTATCCCGACATAATTGGTGCTTTTATTGAGAGAGCTTTAAAGTACTAATTTTTCTACAAATGAAGATGGAAGATCAAAATTTAAGATTTTAGATTATCAAGGGAGGTGGTTGTTTAAGACCTTTTTAGGATATTTGCCCAATTTATGGAAGAGAGGCAACAAAAGCAAGGTGATGATAAGAGCACTACAAAAGCCTTGCAAGCAGTGGTAGATAAAGTTGGGAGATTTGAAAGGAGGAACATCACCAAGTTCTTAAAGGTTTACACATATAAAATAGAAGTGCATTAGGTTTTAAAGTTAAAGATAATTATCACTTTTGAGTTGGCAATAATACCAGAAATTAAAGAAAAGGTGCACAAACTGCATGAAGGAATTATATTATAGAAGAGATTTGAAGAAATATTGAAGGATAAGTTCTTTGAAGAACACTTAAAAAGAATGATCAAAAAATCATTCTTAGAGTAGATTGAATTGAGGCTAGAAAATTAGATGGCTCCAAATGAATTAATCAAGGAATTTGAAACAAAATTTGATCAATTATCAAGATATAAGAGGTAGCTGTCAAAAACCAAGAAGACTAAGCTATTCTTTTAAGTAGCTGATGAATACCTAGACGATAAGCTACTCTTTTATTTAACAGATATGATATTTACGAATGGATTTATAAATAATTAGAGGCTAATAAAAGAAATAATAGGACTTAAGGCTAAACAATAGAAGATTATGACTTGTGATTATTTATCATGGTTGAAGTCTATGCCTACATTCCAAAACCTAATGCCACTTCAAAAAATAATTAAGACAATTAAGGATAATATTTTTAAAGAATTGATCAAAGGCATGCAAGATTTAAAGGTGAAAATGATTGAACTAAAGAAATCTAAGATGGCAAGTTCATCAAAAACAACTGAAGACTTAAAGAGATTTGTAGAAAGATATATGTGGTGTAACAATTCAAATCACAAGCATGGTGATTGTAACAATTACAAGGCTACAATCAAAGATAGAATTATATATTTCAAAGAAGATAGGATAAGATTCATAAGATCTAAAGAGCCTTTGAAAATCAATTTTAGAAAAAAAAACATGAAAAAGTTGATAGAAGAATAGACCTCTAAGAATAATACTATATATAAAAAATAAGAAAAATGAAGCTATTAGAAAGATGATTGAATTAGATGATCCAATTGATGTCATAAATATTAAAGCATTTTTGGATGCAAACTAATAAAATAATGATTAGCATGGTGCTATGGTGAAGAAAAGAATAGTAGAGTTGTTTAAAAAGAAGATGTTGAATCAGCAAATATAAGCAAGTCTCAAAGAAACAAAGATGCTTCTGATGATCAAAATCCAAAAAAGGTGCCTCCTTCTATTCATCTTGATAATCAACCATTATTATAAGAATAGTAAAAGAAAGAAAAAATAATAAAAAAAGATGAATTAGGGAAAGCTAAAAATAAAAATCTTACTTGTAAGCTTCAATCTAATATTGAAATATCTACAAATATGAAAAGTATTTTAGAAGAGAAGATTTTAGATACTAAAATAGAATTCACTCTAAGAGAGGTTTTTGATATAGCCAAGAAAGATTTCTATGAATTGATCATTAATATGATAAAAAAAAAAGCAAATGATAGTTGAAGCTATTATAGTGAAAGCATTGGATACTCATAAGATTAAGAATTAAAAAAATATATATTTGTACAATTTGCATTATTAGAATTTGAAAGCAGGATTAATATAGAAGATAGGACTTACATAAATTATGCCAAGAATATAAAAAGATGTCAAACAAAATACATACTAATAAAATTTTTTAAAAAAAGGAAGACTATTAAAAAAAACATGTGTTATTAATTTTTTAAAGGGAGATGATGATGAGATGGAAAATAATAGGTATTCAATCTTTTATTAGACTAGAACTACTACAGAGATATTAGTGAGGTTGGAAGATTCTAAAGATCTAGTCTTGACCTTAGTTGATCATAGATTAAAAATCAATATCATATTTAGGTGAATATATGAGAAGAATATGTAGGCAATTAATATCAACCATGGTTGGATGATTAAAGTTGCAAACAATGAACAAGGTGATATATATGGAGCTTGTCTAGCTATGAAGACCAAGATTAGAGATGTGGAGGTGGAACAAAACTTCTTTGTGCAAACTTTTGTAACATATCTAATAATACTTGGTCAGCCCTATATTACAATTGCTAAAATAGAAACTAAAATTTTAGATGATGGTTTATATTATATCAAACTTTGTAGTTATAATGAGAAGAAAGTTGTATAATTTTTTGCTATAAAGCCTATTCATGAAAGACATAGAGAGCAATTAAGAAAAATACCTTTGGAGTCAAGTAACAACTTAATGGATTTCTAAAGAGCACCTCTATAGAATAGGAACTTATGGATGCTAATGAATCATCTACAAATTCTAATATAAATAATATAAGTTTTAGATTTTTAAACTTAATTGATAATGGATTTATAAGTATTCAAAAGATTAAAGATTTAAATTTTGTAAATAAAAGAAGGATGAAGAAATAAGAAAAAAATTTAAAAAAATGGATTTAGTATTGAAATGATGGAGCTATAGTAGAAATAATAGAAGAAGCAAGTTTAAAAGATGGTTTGGTATAAGTTTTGGAAAGCTTAGCTATAAGCATAGATAAAGATATTGTAGTAGAAATATATTCAAGAAGGGCTTATGAAGAGCTAGAAAGAATTCTGATAAAAGGTAGACTTATTACAAGTTATAAGTTGAAATTTAAAGCCATGGTACAAACTAAATGTAAGATTGTGGTATAGCAAGTAAAACCTATAGCTATCTAATTATCACTTGATGTCATGGACATATTTTAAATTATTACTTTTTAGAACTTTCTATAGTCTTCTAGAACCTTCCATAGTTTTTTTTAAATCTTCTAAAATCTTCTAGAACCTTCTATAATCTTCTAAAAATCTTCTATAGTCTTTGAGAATCCTTTAAAATCTTCTCCAACCTTCTAAAATCTCTCATAGACTTTTTAGAGTCTTCCAAAATCTTCCTCAAGCTTTTAAAATCTTTTAAGATACTCTTAGAAAGTCTAATAGGGCATAGGCCTTATAGTATAAATAAGAGGCAAGACCAAGGAACACCTTAGTCTTGCCAACACAAGTCTTGGAGCAATTCAAAGTGTTGTCTTGTTTTTCATGTCAATCTAGTCTCTTATTTTTTATCTAGTTCTTATTCTTGTCCATCTAATTTTTTATTTTTGAAATTATTTTATAATCTTTTTTTGCTAACCCGCTATCTTGCATCCTTGACAATTTAGCAAGATTTCTTACATAATCATATCAAAGCTTTGATCTCTTGATAGAGATAGGATTACTTCTCTTCAAGATATTATTGCATTCTAAAGGAGTGCAGACTATCCCCCTTTAGATTGATATGTTTACTTATTGTAGTTGATTTTTTTAAAGAAAGAGTGGCTTATCTTTTTTCTAAGATATATCATTGTATTTTAGAAGTTGCAGATTATCCTCCTCTAAATTAACTATCTAAAAGTATTCTTTTTAGTATAGAAAATACTACATTAATAGCTTATTGATCTTTATTTTTTTCAATATGGAAATAGATCAGATTAATGGAGGTGTATCCTGACTAATAGAAAATAGAGTGGTAACTCTTGCAGATCTTTGAGCTCTGTTGGATATTATATGAGAAAAAATGGCATCCCTCTGCAACTCAAAAAAAAAAAACTGCAAATGGAGTAAGTATCTCAAGAAGCTAAGATAGAGATTCATAATTTGCATGAAAAGTTTATTTGATTGAAAGAAGCAAGCAATAGACAAACTATGCTCATAACTCCTCTAGAAGTTCCAAAGATTATCATAAAAGAGTCAAAAGCTAATATGTGTGATAAATTTGATGGAACAAGATCCAACTTTTCACAGTTTGTACAACAAGTATGACTTTATTTATAACTATATCCTACTTGTTATCTAGATGGATTCACTCAAGTCACTTTTGTGGGCACCTTTTTATTAGAAATTGTTCAATCATGATTTGTGCCACTATTGAAAAAGAATTATGTGATCCTATACAATTTGGAGGCTTTTATGGAAAGATTTATTGCTACATTTGGAGACAGTGATCAAGAGAAGGTGGCAGAAAGGAAGATTCAAAATCTATGATA
The DNA here is from genome assembly GCA_036785485.1 of Physcomitrellopsis africana. Classification (NCBI taxonomy): domain Eukaryota; kingdom Viridiplantae; phylum Streptophyta; class Bryopsida; order Funariales; family Funariaceae; genus Physcomitrellopsis; species Physcomitrellopsis africana. The sequence continues at coordinate 19,530 of JAWRVF010000808.1, forward strand.
AGGATATCATTGAGCAGCAATTTATGCCACAAAATTTCAACAACTTATTTGTGATCTCAATTGGAATAATAAGACTTTTATGACTCGATTTTATTATGGCCTAAAGGATGATGTAAAGAATTTATTGATCACAATGCCAAGAGTTGAAAGCTTAGAAGAACTCATAGTTCAAGCTATTACTTGTGACAATCACTTATTTGAGTTACAACAAGAGAGGCAATGAATTTTCAGCAATATCAATCAAGAAACGTTTGTTACATCTTCTGAAATATCAGAGAAGCCATTAACATATCTTGAACTTATACAGATTGATGCAACTCAATTCAAGCCATTAATACCAATAAAAAAGATTAAACATCAGCAAGAGAATCTATGTTTATATTATAGAAGATCTAATCACAAGGCAGTATATTGTCTAAATAAGTCTAGAGAATTCAAGGCACAAGGTATAATATTTGAATTGGAAAGGTCAAAAAATGAAAACGTCCAGCCATAGTAGAGACCTTGCAGTTGAATACTCTCAAATCTAAAGCACCAGAAAAAGGTCTCTTCCTACCTCCAAACCCGATATCCTGTTTTATAGTTCTTATATATATAAGAATCTTAAAACAAGAGATTATTGCTAATGTCTTTTTAGATATTGAAGCCTCAACATGCTTTATGGATAAAGATTTTGCAACCAAGTATAATCCAGTATTTATAAAGAAGATCCATCATGCACTTGTTGAAGTCATTAATGGACTAAACCTTACATTAAGAGATGTTATCAAAGATTCCAACCATTGGAAGTGATATTAAGAGATCAAATATTATATATTGTATTCAACATCATTCAATGTCCAATAAATCCTATTGCCATTGGACTCCCTTGATTTGAGCTACATAATTTTGATATTGATTAAAGTTTAGAAAATATTTCTGTAAGATCCAAATATCAAAAGAAGAAACAAGATATTGCTTCATTCCTTAGAGCTAAAGTATTTATACAGGCAGCAAAGAAAGAGGTTGTATTTACATTGTATACTATCTCAATGAAAGATCCAACGGAGCAATAAAAGCATGATATTTCTAGTCAATATTGCAACCTTGAAGACATATTTGAAAAAAAAAAAAATAGACATATTATCAAAACATCATCTTTATGATTGTACAATCAAATTATAAGATAGAGTTCAACCTCCATTTGGTCCAATTTACAATTTGTCACAAACAAAGTTTATAGCCTTACAGAAATATATTGATGAAAACCTAGCTAAGAATTTTATTAGACATTTAAAATCACCTACGAGAGCTCCTATCTTATTTATAAAGAAAAAAGATGATTCTTTATGTATATATGTTGACTATCAAGGCCTGAACAAGGTAACTATAAAAAATCACTATCCATTACCATTAATCTCAGGATTATTGGAACAATTAGGATATGCAAAGATCTTTACAAAGATTGATTTGAGAGGCAGCTACAACCTAGTGAGGATTAAAGAAGGAGATCAATAGAAGATAGCATTTCATACAAGGTATGGACTTTTCGAGTACAATGTTATGCCTTTTGGACTTACAAATGCACCTGCAGTCTTTCAACATATGATGAATGATATCTCACAAGAATACTTAGATGACTTTGTAATCATTTATCTAGACAATATCTTGATCTTATCTAAGAATAAACAAGAATGTGAGCATCATATATGTAAGATATTGGAGAAACTACGAGAAAGTGGATTGTATACCAAATTAGAGAAGTGCTCATTCTATCAACCATCAATCAAATTTTTAGGATATATTGCTTTTAAAAATGGGATTTCCATAGATCTAAAGAAAATACAAACTGTTATAGAATAGAAACAACCGTCATCAATCAGAGATGTATAATATTTTTTGAGATTTGTAAATTTTTATAGAATCTTCATCAAAGATTATTCTAAGATTGTAGTTCTATTAATGCAACTCACAGGCAAGGATAAATTTATTTGAGATGACAAGGCTAAAGAAGCATTCAAGAAGCTAAAAGAACCTTTAACTTCAACCCCTATAGTTGTCCATGTAGATCCAACAAAATCATTCATTCTAGAAATAGATGCTTCAAATTTTGCACTAGGATCTGTACTCACTCAAACTGGTGATGATAGTCAATTATATCCAATAGCATTCCGCTTTCAAAAAAATTCACGTGTAGAGATCAATTATAAGATCCACAATAAAGAACTATTGGCAATTGTTGATGCTTTTATAGAGTGGCGCCATTTGCTGGATAGGGCTCAATTCAAGATCATGGTATATACCAACCATAAAAACTTGGAGTATTTTATGAGTGCTCAAGTTTTGAATCGCAGACAAGCACAATGGAGCATATCATTGTTTCAATTCAATTTTATAATTACATATTGTCTGAAAAAACTTCAAGGAAAAATAGATGCTCTTTCTTGATGATCATATCTTGCACCAAGAATAGGAGACATTATATTGGATCAATAAAAAGCAGTCATATTGAAATCGTCTAATGTGCACTTGAAGACATTGATAATATCTACCTATACAGATACAACTTTCAAGATAAAAATCCAAAAAGTAATGAAGACAAATCTATTTATAGAAAATATTTAAAAATATTTAAAAAAGATACATATAGAAGAAAATAATAATTTCAAATTTGAGGATGGATTATTATATTCAAAGATCTCTTATATGTTTTTCCAGATCCTACAAGACTTCAAATTCTTCAAGGATGACATGACCTTTGAGCAGCTGGATATTTTAGCTCCAATAAGACCTTGGAATTAATATGAAGAGACTATTAGTGGCTTTAAATGTTAAAATTGGTGAAAGAATTCATTCAATCATGCAAAATTTGTGCCCAAACAAAGATTGCAAAATACCAATCATATAGACTTTTTCAACCCCTTCTAATTCCTAAAGATCCATAGCAATCGTTATCTATGGACTTTATTACAAACTTCTCAATTTTGAATGGAAAAGACTCAATTTTTGTGGTAGTAGACCGTCTTACCAAGATGGCATATTTTATCCTGTGCAACAAAACTATTTCTAGGGAGGAAACGGCCAAGCTTTTTATTGATAATATTTATTAAATACATGGCCTTCCAAATGGCATTGTTTTGGATTGAGGACCACAATTTGTATCAAATTTTTAGAGAAGATTATTTCAACTTTTGAAGGTCAAGATCAACCTCTCATTTGCTTATTCTCCTCACATCGATGGTCAAATAGAACAAGTAAATTAGATCTTCAAATAATATCTTTGTTGTAATATAATTACCAACAAGATGATTAGATGGATTTTCTACCATTGGCTGAGTTTGCATATAATAACTCTAAATATTCTCTGATAATATAAATTCTATTCTTTTCAAATTATAGATAGCACATTAAAACAGATCCATTCAAAAATGAAGATGTAAAAAGCCCTACTATAGAAAATCAAGCAACCTATTTAAAAATCATCCATGAAGAATTAAAATTCCAATTATAAATAGCTTAAGACCGATATAAAGACTACGCAGATATTCACCATAAGAACCAACCAAAGTTCAAAATAGGAGATTGTATCTGGCTACTCCAGCAAAATATACAAACAAATTCATTGTCACAAAAATTAGATTATGTAGGACTTGGATCTTTTATAATTCTACACTAAGTAAATTCAATAAATTTTTGTCTTGAACTATTAAGTAGCATGCATATTTATCCAGTCTTTCATGTCTCGCTTTTAGAAACCTATTATAAATCAAATATTGTTGAAAGAACTATTCTACCACCAACCCCAATTGAAGTCAATTAAGATCTTGAATATGAAGTAGATGAAATATTGGATTTGCATATAAGACATGAACGATTGGAATATTTCATCCATTGAAAGGGCTATGGAATTAACAAAAAAACATGGGAACCTTTAATTAATCTTAAAAATGCACCTAAGAAAGTTCAAAAATTCCATCAATAATATGCTAATAAATCAAGATTCAATTGTCATTGAAGATTTTGTGGACAACAACATCTTTTGGCTTTTAAATGATACTTTCTATCAACAACAAAAGACTAATATAAAAAGAGGAGAGCCACGCCAAGACTTGTACTTGGATTTTTTTTAAGATAGAATATGTCAAAGACATACTTATCAAAACCTTTTAGAACATTTTAAAAGGTTTTTAGAACTCTCCAGAACCTTTCAGAGCCTTCTAGCATCTTCCTAGTTAATAGAAGTTGCTTGAGAAGCTTCCTAGTTGGTAGAAGTTGCTTGAGAAGCTTTCTAGTTGGTGGAAGTTGCTTGAGAAGCTCTTTAGTTGGTGGAAGCTCCTTGAGAAGCTTCCTAGGTAGGAATATATATTAGAATCGAGGCTGAAGAGTTCTTCAGTCTCGACAATACATCTCTTAGAGCTCTAGCTCACATCTCTGGTGTTGTTTCTTGTAATCATTTGATTAATCTAGTTCTTGTTAGTTCTTCTTGAACTTCTTGTTTAGACTTTCAATTTATATTCTGCGTCCATGACAGTTTGTCAAGACTGCCCTTTTATCAATATTGGAGCTTAGTTCTTTGAGACAGAGAGCGGATTATCCCTCTTTTTGGAGATACTTGAGCATTCTAAGGGTTGCGGATTATCCTCCCTTGGACTGGTATTGATTCTTTCTTCTTTACTTAATATGGCTAGTAAAAAAGACGTTAATATGATAGAATCTTTGGAATCAAAGTTAGATGTGATCATCAATACCCTTAATATTCTAGCGATTAGAACAGTTGAAATTGAAGGAAATTTTGCTAAGCTCCTTAGAGCTACAAAAATGGGAGTGGCTTAGAGTACAGTACAACCACCTCTAGCTAATGAAGTACTACCATTTACATCTCAACATGAGAATTTGATTACATTACAGTACAAAGAGCCTCAAGTCACTCTTTCAAAGAAGTTTGATGGTACCCAATCAAAATTTTGTGGTTTTGTAAACCAAGTTTGATTGGTAATATTCTTATAACTAGAATGCTATTCAATTGAGGAGTTACAAGTTGGATTAGTAAGGACATTGCTTACTACACAAGCTTTGTCTTGATTTGCCCCCTTATTTGAGAAAAAGTCTTCTATCTTCAGTAATTTTGAGACCTTTCTAAGACCATTCGAGCAGGCATTTGAAGAATATGATAAGGCTCGATGGACAACCACCAAGATTTGTTCTCTGTATCAAGAATCACGCTCTGCATCTGTTTACGCATCAAAATTTAGACAACTTACTTTTGATATCATTTTAAGAGAAGAAGCACTAGTGAATCAATTTTATTGGAGACTCAGAGATGATGTGAAGGATTTATTGCTATCTCTATCCAACCCTCAAACACTCAACAAAGCAATCAATCAAGCGGTGAAGTGTGACAATCAACTTTTTCAATGATGTCAAGACTATTATTCCAGAGCTATATGGTATCTAGGAGGAAACCAATTCTATTCGGCTGCTCCTATCAAGAGTATAGAAGCTAAATCTGAAACAGAAGACATGCAAATCAATACGATATGTTTCAAGCCCTATACAGCTAAAGAAAAGAAGTGACAATTTGAGGAAAACTTGTGCTTATATTATAGAGAGGCAAGCCATAAAATCAGAAATTGTCCTAGAAAATAGACGCCTCGAACAAGAAGACTCAAGAACACAAGCGTGTAGGAAAACAAGGACGCCTAGCCACAATAGGGACCGTGCGGCTGGACATCTCAACACCCCAAATTAATCAAGGTTCCTTTCTCTCAACTCAACCTTCTCATTGCTTTACAGTACCTTTATTTCTTGGTATTCAAAAATTGCAAACCGATGTTCTATTAGACTCAAGAGTATCTGCTTGCTTTTTAGATGAAGAATTTGCCAAGCTTCACAAATTTCTTCTTATGAAGAAACCAAAGCCTGTCCATGTAGAAGTCATAGATGGCCGACCTTTGTCTTCTAGCAATGTTACTCATAAAACTAAACCATTGAAGGTATGTCTTGAAAATCATGAAAGTAACACTGTGTTTAATATTATCAAGACCCCTTCATGTCCAGTCATTTTGGGGCTATCCTGGCTTGATAAATATAATCCATTGATAGATTGGAGGTTGCAAAAAGTAACATTTCTAACAAAATCCTTAATGGTGGAACATGCTAAGATAATGTCTAGAAACAAATCCTTATTCATAAGTGCAAGGACCTTCATGAAAGAAGTCAAGCATAATACACCTCTTATCATCTTTGCAATACCAGCTCGAGAAGATGAAATTCCAACTTTGGTTATTCCAGAGCAATATGAAGAATTCAAGGATGTCTTTAAGAAGAAGAATGCTGACATACTACCAGAGCATTGACCGTACAATTGTGCTATAGATCTCCAACTACCATTTGGCCCAATCTATAATTTATCACAAGACAAACTCTCAACATTGAAGGATTACATTGAAGAGAATCTTATGAAGAATTTCATTCGGCATTCTAAATCTCTAGTAGGTGCACCTATCCTCTTTGTGAAAAAGAAAGATGGCTCATTACGAATGTGCGTGGATTATCGAGGCTTGAACAAAATCACTGTGAAGAATTGATATCCATTGCCACTAATATCTGGATTCTTGGATCAACTTGGTGAAGCTAAAATATACACCAGGATAGATCTTCATGGAGCTTACAATCTTATATGAGTAAAGGCGGGAGATGAATGGAAGACAACGTTTCGGACAAGGTATGAACATTTTGAATATAATGTCATGCTTTTTGAATTGACCAATACACCAACTATATTTCAACATTTGATGAATGATATTTTTTGAGAATATTTAGACAAATTTGTTGTTTGTTACCTCGATGACATTTTAATCTATTCTAAGAATGTTTAAGAACATGAAGGTTATATGAAGTTGGTGTTACAAAAACTTTGGGATGCAAGATTACACGCCAAGTTAGAAAAATGCATATTCCATCAACCCAAGGTAGAATTTTTTGATTATATCATTTCAAACAAAGGATTGTTGATAGATCAGAAGAAGATTCAAGCAGTAATGGATTGAGCAATATCAAAGACGGTATAGGACATGCAATGTTTTCTTAGATTTGTCAACTTCTATCACATTTTTATCAAGAATTATTGACAAATTGCAGTCCCATTAATATGATTGACATCAAAAAATAATCTCGAGTGGAGTATCCAAGGACAAGAGGCTTTTCAAGAGTTAAAGTCGGCATTTATGACAGCCCCTATCTTGGTACATCCTAACTTTATAAAGGCCTTTTATTTGGAAACAGATGCTTTTGACTTTGCGCTAGGAGCTATATTATCACAGATGGAGAAGGATGATAAACTTCATCTTGTTGCGTTCTACTCAAAAAAGTTTTTGGTCGTAGAAATCAATTATGAAATTCACGATAAGGAGCTCCTTACAATAGTTGATTCTTTTCAAAAGTGGTGTCATTTATTAGAGGGTGCTACACATCTAGTGACTGTATATACAGATCACAAGAATTTGAAGTATTTCACAACAACTCGAATTTTGAATCGACGCCAAGCTCAGTGGAACATGTTATTATCCTGATTCGACTTCATCATCACATATCGGCCAAGAAGGCAGCAAGGACTATTAGATGTGTTATCAAGGAGATCATATCTAGCATCCAAGGCTGGAGATGCAGTATTTGATCAGTAGTGAATAACTTTGCTACAACTAGAACGATTTTGCCTCCTTACCACTTCCATGATCATACCAATTGATGCTGATTTTTTAGAACAAGTCCGTGGAGCATCAGCTGTGGACTCATTAATCTTAGATGTAAAGTAGAGCTTTGACAAAGACAAGTTTAAGATTGAGGACAGGTTATTATATTTTGAAGATCAACTATATATTCCGGAAGGACCAATTCGACTACGTATTTTTCAATCTCAACATGACTTCCTGGCCACAAGTCACTCCAGATTCAACAAAACAATGGAGCTTATTTCTCGAGACTTTTGGTGGCCTCAAATATAGAAGGTAGTGAAGAAGCTTGTACTATCATGTGACCTTTGTTTAAGATCAAAGAATCCTCAACATCACCCTTATGGGCTTTTACAACCTTTGTCAATTCCAAAGTGACCATGGTCTTCAGTATCTATGGACTTCATCATAGATTTGCCATCTTTTATAACATTTGATGCTATCTACGTGGTGGTAGATCAGTTTACTAAGATGATACATTTTGTTCTATGTAGAAAGACAACTTCTAGTGAAGAAACAATAAGATTGTTTATTGACAATATATATCGGTATCATGGTTTACCAAATGACATTATTTTGGATCGAGGGCTTCAATTTATACCAAAGTTTTGGAGGTCTCTTTTTGACATACTGAAGGTAGATATCAAACTTTCTTCTGTCTTCCATCCTCAAATTGATTGTCAAACAAAGCAAGTCAACCAAGTCTTGGAGCAATATCTACGATGTGCCATCAATTGTTAACAAGACAATTATACTACATATCTACCATTGGCGGAGTTTGCGTACAATAATTTGGTCCATGCCTCAACCCAATAAACACCTTTCTTCATAAATTATGGATATTATCCAAAATTTGATTTGTTGGATAAATCCAAAGATGAAAATCCAGCAGTTGAAGATCTTGGAAAGCATTTAATGGAGATCTAGACCACCTTGAAGCTTTAGTTATAAGTAGCTCAAGACTCGTACAAAGCTTCTGCAGACAAATTTTGGAAGGATTCTTGTGCTTTTCAAATTCGAGATAAAATTTGGCTCTTACGACGAAACATCAAGACCACTTGACCTTACGATAAGTTGGATTATAGAAGGTTGGGACCATTCTGTATTTAGGAGCAAATCAATCTAGTGGCTTATCGGCTGAAATTATCCATATTCATGAAGGTATATCTAATCTTTCATGTTTTTCTTTTAGAAACTTATAGCAAATTAACTTTATCAGGACAGATACAGCCACTACCACCTTGTGTTGAAATCGAGGACCATGTGGAATATGAGGTGGAACAAGTCCTTGATTCGTGATGGAGACAAGGAAAGTTGGATTGTTTAATTCACTGGCATGGCTATGATGTAAATAAGCGGACTTAGGAGCCAACAAAAAATGTAACAAATGCGTTGTAAAAGGTAGAAGAATTTCATTGACGATATCCTAATAAACCAAAAGTCAACTACTAATGAAACATGAAGATGAAGCCTTTTTCAATAGAGTGTATATAAGCAGGATCTAGATCTTATCAAAATATAATTTAATGCATTTTGCTTTCTTGTAGTATCAAGATATCTAATTTCAAGGTGTATTTAGATATGGCTAGTGAGAATGTGGATACCATATTAGTGGTGCCATCTCAACCAAGTAGCTCACGGCGTCGACCTCAAGATGAAGAATTAGAAGAACCAAGAAGACATCGAAGAATATCAAGTAGCAGATCACTCATGATTTTCTTTGAAGTTGAACTAGTTCATGCAGGTAGTAGCAAAGCAATATTTTCAGGCCGTTTTTACAATAAAAACTCAAAAGTTCAAGCATGGTCTCAAGTGAAAGGTGTTGGTCATTACCGGTGGCTAAAAGGATCCATGAATCATCTACTTTGTGAATAATAGCTGGAATATATTGTAGAGACTATGCGTCAAATCTTTGATTTCCTACATTTGTGAACATATATTTCAAATGACTTCTCGGAGACCTCAAAGCTAGAGGAGGAGGTGATGTCAAGGACATACTTATCAAAACCTTTTAGAACATTCTAGAAGGTTCTTAAAACTCTCTAGAACCTTCCAGAGCCTTCTAACATCTTTCTAGTTGATAGAAGTTGCTTGAAAAGCTTCCTAGTTGGTAGAAGTTGCTTGAAAAGCTTCTTAGTTCATGGAAGTTGCTTGAGAAGCTTCCTAGCTAGTGGAAGTTACTTGAGAAGCTCTCTAGTTGGTGGAAGCTGTTTGAGAAGCTTCCTAGATAGGAGTATATATTGGAATCGAGGCTAAAAAATTCTTCAGTCTCGACAACACATCTCTTGGAGCTCTAGCTCACATCTCTAGTGTTGTTTCTTTTACTCATTTGATTAATTTAGTTCTTGTCAATTCTTCTTGAACTTCTTATTTAGACTTTCAATCTATATTCTATGTTCGTGACAGAATAGATGCTACTAGAAGTTTATTAATGATCATGTCAAATCTTCATGTTTCAAAAAAATTGTAAGAACAAGAATCAAAAGACTCTTCTGCCATATAAGCGGTTGGAGAACCATTCTAACTTTCACAATCAAGTGGGTTTGAAGAACATAAACAAGACAAAGAAGAAATATTCTAATATCAAATAAGGCCATATTTGGAACCTTTGGGGATATAGTGTCATATTATAATTGCCTACAATATGTAAAATCTAATCAAAATATATAATATTTTTATAGATTCTAATATTTGATAGAATGGTTAGAAAAGTAAATTAAAAGGAGTTGGTATAAATAACTTTATTTTAGATTTTTACTTAATTTGGTTATGGCGTTTAAATTATATAGGACCTAAATATTTAGTATAAAGCCTTGAGAGACAATTTGGATCCAAAGAAGAAGAATTAAACTACTAAGAGGCTTATTTGGAAGGATGAAGATAAATTGTGGATGAATGAAGACAAGGGGTGAGGTTCTTCACTTCTATTGGTCAATAGTCATGCCTAATAGGTTTTGAGGAGGCTACTTGCAAGGAGAAGACGCATTTTGGCAACTTTAGAGGGGGCATTTGAAAATCAAAGACTAAGGTTAGAAAGCTTGTATTTTTATATTACAATTTTGGTATAAAAATTGAGAGATTTGGAGTTCTTATGAGGGAGAAGTAGATGCTTGAAGTTAAGGTATACAAATGGTACCTACTGTCACTCTTTTGAGGATTTGATGACTTAAACAAAAGCTTTTGGAAATTGGGAGATGTGACTAGAAAAATGATTTTAAGATCTATATTTAATATAGAAAAATTATTATATTTAAAATACTAAAGAAGAAGATATTAGAAATCAAAGATAATAGATTGAATTCTAAGGCAATAAGTAGGCCGTTTTGTTGATAGTGTTGGATTTTATCATATCTTAAGTTTTTGGACGAATTTTTGTCTAAAACTTTCTAAAAGAATATATTATTATGTTAAAAAGCTATATATCAAAGTTTTATAATATTTAAACTTTTAATTTGTGAGATATAAGGAATTTAATATATAAGTATTTATAAATAAGGATTTGAAGCTACTATTAAGATTTTGTTGATATCTATAGATCAATAATGAATCAATAGTTGAAATTTGTAATGATAGTTATTAAAAATATATCAATACTTCATATAAATTTTGAATGGATTTGGACAATTGGATTAAAAATTATGGATTATTGAAGTTTAGAAAAATATTCCTTCCTACAAATGAATGAGGGTTTAGAATATTTTATTATATTTTGAGTATTTTTGTAAAATAAGACTTATATATTAGGTGTAATAGCCCTAAAAAAAAGATTTTTATAAAAATTTGAAGGTTTTGTTATTTTAAATCTTGATTGAATATTTAATAGTAGCTTCAAGGCCAATGCTTTCTTGAAGCTAATTCTCTCTACCACGACAACAGTTTCATCACAAAAATCTCAATTCAAATGTCCAAGCTTTGATAATATTTCTTGAAGTTCGTAGGATTATTCTAAATAGACCAGAATTTATATTTGGAGGATTCTTTGAACATTGCAACAAAGAGCAAATTCTTGAATGGGATGTTGATTTAATAGAGGTTATATCTAGAGGTCATTGATGCCATCTCCAGGGTCTTATTCAACTAATAATCAACAAATATAAGATGGAAAATATTATTTTTTTACTTCAAAAAATTCTAGATTTCTTATATATGTGATTTGATCATCAAATCACTTTGGCTCCTCATAAAACTCGTTGCCACAAGGGAAGGTGATGTCATAGATATATTTTTAGTTATTGCTATCTAGAACTTTTTGTAGTCTTCTAGAAGCTTCTATAATTTTTAAAAATCTTATAGAACCTTATAGAATCTTCTTTAGTCTTCTAAGAATCTTCTTTAGTCTTTAAGAATCCTCTAAAATCTTCTTTAACCTTCCAAAATCTCCCGTAGACTTTTTAGAGTCTTCCAAAATCTTTCTCAGGCTTCTAAAATTTTCTAAAATATTCTTAGAAGGTCCAATAGGATATAGGCCTTGTAATATAAATAAGAGGCAAGACCAAGGAGCACCTCAGTCTTACCAACACAAGTCTTGGAGCAATCCAAAGTATTGCCTTGTTCTTGATATCTATCTAGTCTCTTATTCTTGATCTAATTTTTGTTCTTGTTCATCTAATATTTTGTTCTTGAAATTATTCTGTAATCTTCTCTTTATTTCTTTGCTAATCTGCTATCTTACTATCTTGATACTTGATACTATGGAAGACATCAAGCAAGCAATTAAGGAGCAAGGTTTTAAAGAAAAGTACAGAATTGACCATTTGTTCATTCAAGAATCAATAATTAAGCTGAAGATTAGAAGGAGTGATTTCTTGATATATATTAGAGGATGTACATGTTTGAAGGAGGTAGATTTTATATTATAATTGCTTATAGTATATAATAATCAATAAAAATATGTAATATATTCATAAATTCTAGTATATGTTAGAATAATTAGTGAAGTATTTAAAGGAGCTGGTGTAAAAAATTTTAGTTTGGTTTTTTTTACTTACTTATTTTTATTATGGCATTTAAATTATATAAGATCTAATTGTTTAGTATGAAGCTTTGAAAAGAGATTGAAATTCAAAGATGAAAAATTAAACTACTAAGAGGCTTATTTGGAAAGATAAAAACAAGGTATGGATGAATGAAGGCAAGGGGTAAAGACCTTCATTCTCATTGGCTGATGGTCATGTCTAATAAGCTTTGAATAAGTTGTTTGTGACAAGAAGAAGGATTTTGGCAACTTCAAAGAGATCATTATAAAATCATAAGCTAGGATTAAAAAATTAGTTTTTTGTACTATAATTTTGTTATAGAAATCAAGAGATTTGGAATTTATTTGAAGGAGGAGTAGGCACTTGAAGTAAAGGTGTATAAATCATACCTACTGTCACTTTTTTGAGGATACCATGAGACATATATGAGCTTTTAGAGATTGGGAGATGTGGTTGAAGAATTGATTTCAAGATCTAAATTTAATATAAAAAAATTATTACATTTGGAGTTCTAAAAAAAAGATTTTAAAAGTCAAAAATAATAGATTGAATTCTAAGATAGTAAGTAGACCGTTTTGCTGATAGCAATAATTTCTACCATATCTTGAGATTTTAGATGAATTTTTGTTTAAATTTTTTTAAAAAGATGAATTATTGTATTAAAAAGCTATATATCAAACTTTCATAATATTTGGACATTTAATTTATAAGATATGAAGAATTTAATATGTGGGTGTTTATAAATAAGGATTTGAAGCTATTTTTAGATTTTAGCAATATCCAAAGATTTGTAATGAATCAATGGTTGAAATTTGTTATAATAGTTTTTAAGATTATATCAATATTTTATGTAAAATTTGAATTTTTTTAGATGGTACAATTATAAGATATGCATTGTTGAAGTTTGAAAAAAATCCCCTTTAAGATGAATGAAGGATTTAGTGTATTTTGCCACATTTTGGAGATTCTAGAATACTTAAGGCTTATGCACTTGATGTAATTGTTTTTTTTAGGAACAACTTTATATAAATTTGGAATTTTTATCTATCTCAATATTTGATTGAAAAATTATTGATAGCCAAAAGTTTAGTTGTGAGCCAACAATCTTGACTCTTATAGTAGTTAGAATACAAAGTTAATTAAAAGATGGAATTAATAGGAAGATAGCCTTAGAAATTAATAGTTAAGGTGCATTGTCTTTGAAATAGTTTGAGTTATTTGTTGGAAGTAGAATGTAGCCATCCAACCATCTTTGGTTTAGATTTTGATTCATTTAGTATTTTAATTAGAGAGTTGGAAGGGACTTAATGATTAATTTTTAAAAAAATTAAAAAAAAATTAAATTTAAAAAAAATTAAATTAAATTAAATTAAATTATCTAATTTAATTTTTTAATTTAGCAAGGATTTTATCAATAGAAAATACTTTGTATTAGTAGAAGAAATTTTGAATTATCAAAAGAAAGAATTGGCAATAGTTTTGAAGATTAATTAAAGACAAAAGAAAGGTGAAGATGATTAAAAGATCAAGTTGAAGACAAAGATGACTTTAAGTTTAAATTAAAGGTTAATATAATAGAGAACAAAGACCTATCAAGTGGCAATCAATGGGATAATGGATAGATAATTATTTGAATTAGTAATAAATTAAAAGGATAAAAAAAGGCATAGTAAAAGAAAGACCAGCCCTTAATTGCATAGTATAAAGTAGGCTAATAGATAAATAATAAAAAAGGACCACTTAGGGTTCTTCGTTTTGACTTTGGAGGCTTGGCGGCTAGGGTTTCAAGGATGTGGCTTAGTAGGGCTATCCATCCTTCTCTCATTCTTTTCTTTCTCTGTGAGAATAAATTTTCATCCTTCAATTCAAGTTACAAGGTGGCCTCACTTGAGAGTTACTTGTGATTGGTAGTGTAAAGTAAAGGAGAAAATAACAAATACAACAAGAATAACAACCATAAAAATAAGAAAAGTATAGGATATCAAGTAAGTACACAATTCAAAACTATGTCATAGTTTGTTCATTATATTTTTATCTAGTAAAAAATAAAATTAAAAAATAAAAAATATATTTTTACTTAGATAATTTTTTATCTTTCTAATGGAACAAAAAACTTATAAATTCGAGTTACTATACATTTTGAATAAATGAATAAGTTTTGATAATCTAAAGATAAAAGATAGATAATAGAAAAGTTAAGTGGAAAATTTTATCTCAAGGATAACTTGCTTAAGAGATTATGAGTTTAAACCTCACCAAGGTTCACAAGTAGTGTATAAGGATATCCTAGAGGGGCCACAAGGCCTTAGTCTTATCCTCCTATCTACATCCAAGGTGCCACAATCCATATGGGACTTGAGTACTTCTCTTCTTACAAGGACTATTCTAGCTATTGGTCCTCCTATTTTTTACTAGTAAAATTCTTTATTTTATAATTTTGACTTTATTATAGTATTTAAAAATATCCAATTAGTCTAGGAACCTTGTATGGCCTTCAAATCTTATTCCAATTCTTCATAATGGCTCTCAAGGTGGTAAAACTTATTTTTATCAAAGTCTTAAAAATTCTTCTAAAAATTCCTAAAAAAATCTAAAAAAATTCTAAAAAAATTCTAAAAATTCCTATAATATTTCTAAAATAATAAAATCTATTTATAACTATTTTATTCTATCTTATTAATTTTTTATAATAATAAAATTAATTTAAATCAACTAAAAATCCTATTTTTTACATAAATAATCAAAAAGACATGAAATTTTTTTTTCATGCTTCTTCTACTAAGTAATATTTATATATATTTAATAAGTGGTACTTGAAGATAGAAAGCCAATATAGATATTAGTCTAAATAATTAAATGCTAATTCTTATAATTAAAAAAAATACTAAATTAACTAAGATAATTACCTCCAAGACTTATTAAGACCCTATTTCTTTCTCACTAATACTATTCTCTTTCATTTAGCATCATCTAAACATATCTTTATTTTATAATTGTAATTTTGGCACTTTAAATGCATTCTTTGATTCTAAAACAACTAATGAATCAATTTGATGATTCACACATGGCGACCATCTATGACGACTTGTTAAGGAGAAGAATCCAAAATTTGACCTTTTAAAATGCTATTGAATAAATAGAGGAATTGTCTAAAGAAGTTTTAATAACTATTTGAGAGAAGAATGAGAGAGTTGCTACTAATTTGAAGGAACTAAAGTAGATTTGTTCTATAGAATCAAAGAAGAAAAAAAAAAATATTAAATCAAATATAAGAACTAATAATTATAAAAAAAAAGAATCAAGGCTAAAAATAAAAATAAAAAATAAAAAATAATAGATAATAGTTTCAGATTCTTCTTCAACATGAGAAGATTGTGGTATCAGCCTTCTAAGGCCTATATATCCATTGAATGTCAAGGTTGGTTGTTTCTTGTACTAATACTAACTCATTGGAATAGCTTATTTTTCCAATCGGATTCAAATCCAAGATGTCGCAATAGCAACCTTTCTTATAATCAACACTACAATTCTCCTTGGATGTTTACTAAATATAAAATCATAAGTTTTAATATTCTATTTTTTTTTTTTTTTTTTTTTTTTTTTTTTAATTTTTATGATATAAATCACACTCTATATTCTTTACATCTATTTTCAAAAGTTCTACTAGGAAAATCTTCTTCATTTAGTATTTGCAACCAAATTGAATTTTTTGAAAAGACTTCTTTAATTACATAAGGGCCTAACCATAAGGCATCAAATTTTCCTAGAAAATCTAATTTCCTAGCATCTTGTAAAAAGACCAACATGCCAATCCTAAGAATTTTGATTTTATATCATTTGTCAAAGGTAATTTTTCTTCTTCTTTGTATAGCCTTTGTATGTTGAGCATTCCATCTTCTAGCCTCATGTAGACTTTCTAGACGTTCCAATCTATCCATCAAAGTTTGTTTACTTGACAATCTTTTTGTCAACGCAATTCAAAGAGAAGGGATTTTTAATTCAATTGGATTAATGGCTTCTATGCCATAAACAAGGAAAAATGGAGTGGCTTGAGTGGTCACCTTAAACGTGGTCTTATAAGCTCATAAAGCTATAGGAAGCTTGGTATCCCAATCCCATTTAGAAGTTGTTATGGTTTTTTTAAGGATATTAATCAAAGTTTGATTCATCCTCTCCGTATGCCCATTGGTTTGAAGGTGATAAGAAATAGTCTTCCTATGATCAATTTTAAACCAAGAGTTCAAGTCTTCTATCACTTCATTTAAGAAACATTTGTCCCTATTATTAATTAGGATTTTTGGATATCCAAACCTAGTAATAATTTGCTTTGGCAGCTTGTCACGGACACAGAATATAGACTAGAAGTCTAAATAAGAAGTTCAAGAAGAACTAGCAAGAATTAGATAAATCAGATGAGTACAAAAATAATACCAGAGAGGTGAGCTAGAGCTCCAAGAGATGTGTTGTCGAGACTGAAGAACTCTTCAACCTCGACTCTAATATATACTCCTACCTAAAAAGCTTCTCAAGTAGTTTTCATCAATTAGGGAGCTTCTCAAGCAACTTCCACCAATTAAGAAGCTTCTCAAGAATCTTCTACCAACTAAGAAGATGCTAGAAGACTTTGGAAGGTTCTAGAGAGTTTTAAGAACTTTTTAGAATGTTCTAAAAGGTTTTGATAAGTATGTCCTTGACATCACCTCCTCCTATAGCTTTGAGGTCTCCGAAAAGCCATTTGAGATATATACTCACAAACGTAGAAAATCAAAGATTTGACATATAGTCTCGTAATATACTCCAGTTGTTGTTCACAAGGCAGATGATTCATGGGTCCTTGTAGCCACCGGTAATGACCAACACCTTCCACTTGAGACCATGCTTGAATTTTTAGGTCTTCACTATGGAAGCGATCTGAATATATTATTTTGCCACTACCTTCATGAGCTGGTTCAGCTTCAAAGACAATCATGAGTGACTTATTACTTAGTATTCTTTGACGTCTTCTTGGTTCTTCTAATTCTTCATCTTAAGGTCAACGTCATGAGTTACTCGGTTGAGATGGCACCATTAGTATAGTATTCACATTCTCACTAGCCATATCTAAATACACCTTGACATTAGATATCTTGACACTATAAAAAACAACAAGTTATGTTTTGATAAGACCTGGATCTTTTTTCTATTCATTTCTCTAGAGAAGGCTTCATCTTCACGCTTCGTCAATGGCCAATTTTTGGTTTATTAGGATATCGTCGATGGAATTCCTGTACCTTTTGCAGCACATAGACGAGATTTTTGGCAGATTTCCATATTTGTTTATTAATATCGTAGCCGCTCCAATGTACCAAGTATTCTAATTTATTCCATCTTCGCCGTGAATCTAGTATCTTTTCCACCTCGAATTCTTCGTGGTTTTCAATTTCAATACTAGGTGGCGGATATTGCACTCTTCCAAGAAAAGACGATTCCCGATAAGGCTCTAACAGAGAAATATGAAAGACAAGGTCTACCTTCATAGCAGTTGATAATTCTAGATGTTACACCATAGGATTGATCTGCTTCTGGATAACAAATAGTCCCAATCTCCAATAGTCCAACTTATCGCATGGCCGATTGGTCTTGATATTCCGTCAAAGCAACCATATTTTATCTCCAATCTTGAAATTAGGTGCGTGATTCCAAAATTTATCCGCGGATACTTTGTAAAATTCTTGGGCAATTTGCAATTGAAGCTTTAATGTGGTTTGAAGCTCCGATAGCTGTTTCACCAATCCTTTAGCTGTTGGGTTGTTATTCGTTAGTGGACTCAATACATCAAGCTTTGAATGGTATCCATAATTGGAAAAGAATGGTGTTTTTTGGATTGACCCATAAAGGGTGTTGTTATATGCAAACTCCGCTAGCAATAGATATGCAATCCAATCATCTTGCTGATAATTGATGCTGCATCGTAAATACTGTTTCAAAATTTGATTCACCCATTCTGTTTGGCCATCAGTTTGAGGATGGAATGCTAAAAAAAGCTTGATGTCTACCTTCAATATCTTAAAAAAAGATCTCCAAAACTTTGATACAAATTAGGTTCCTTGATCCGACATAATATTATCTGATAAACTATGATATCGATACACATTATCAAGAAATAGCCTTATTGTGTCTTTGCTTGAGGATGTCTTCTTACAAGGGATAAAATGTGCCATCTTCATAAGCTGATCCATCACAACAAAGATGCTATCAAATGAAGTTGATGGCGATAGGTCCATAATAAAATCCATGAAAACTAAAGACCATAAATGACACGGAATAGGCAATGGCTATAAAAGTCCGTAAGGGCGATGTCGAGGGTTCTTGGATCTTGAACAAATGTCACAAGAGAGGACAAAATCTTTCACATCCTTCTACATTTGGGACCACCAAAAATCTCGAGAAATGAGTTTCAAGGTCTTGTTGTATCCAAAATGTCCCACAGCTGGAAAGTCATGACGAGATTGAAGGACTCGGAGTCGTGTTGGCCCTTCTGGGATATACAGTCGCTCTTTAAAATATAAAAGATCTCCTTCGACCTTAAACTTGTCATCATTGATACGCTGCTTGATATCAAGGGCTATTGAATCTTCAATGGTTATGGCACATACCTGGTGGAGGAAGTCGGCATCAATTGGCACAACAGTAGTAGAAATCTTGAATTGCTCTGGCTTTAACAATGTCGTACATTGTTGATCAAGCGCTGCTTCTCTAACCTTCGGCACAAGATATGATCTTCTTGATAATGTATCAAATAGCCCTTGCTGCTTTCTAGGTCGATAAGTAATAACGAAGTCAAACCTAGATAGCAACATATTCCATCAAGCTTGACGTCAATTTAGATCCCAAGCCGACATGAAATACTCTAGATTCTTGTGATCCGTATATACAGTCACTAGATGTGCAACTCCTTCGCGGAAGTGATGCCACTCTTGGAAAGAATCCACTATAGCAACGAATTCTTTATAATAGATCTCGTAGTTGATCTCAGTCGCAAAAAACTTCCGCGAATAGAATACAATCAGATGAAGCTTATTGTCAATGTACATCTGCAAAAGTACGGCTCCTAAAGCAAAATCCAAAGTATCAGTTTCCAAATAGAAAGCCTCTGTAAAGTTTGGATGTATCAAGATTGGAGCCGTAGTAAATGCCGTCTTAAGATTTTGAAATGCTTTTTCCGCTAGAGGTCTCCATTCAAGCTTATTCTTACATGTCAATCAAGTAAGTGGGGCAGCAATTTGAGAGCAATTCTTCATGAAGATCTGATAGAAGTTAGCAAAGCTAAGAAAATATTGTACGTCTCTAATCGTCTTCAGGACTTTCCAGGATACAATTGCTTACACCTTCTTAGAATCTATCTTTAAGCCTTCTATAGTCATAACGAATCCTAAAAATTCCATCTCAATTTGGTGAAATAAGTACTTTTCCAACTTGGCGTAGAGTCCTCACTCGCATAGTTTTTTGAGTATCAAACAAATATGTTTCTCATGCTCTTCTTTATTCTTATACAAAAAGCTATCTTCCATTCATCTCCTTCTTTGATTTGCACAAGGTTGTAAGTTCCCCTTAGATCAATCTTTGTAAAAATCTTTCCACGTCCAAGTTGTTCTAGAAGACTAGAGATCAAAGGTAATGGATAGCAATTCCTCTTTGTCACCTTATTGAGACCTTGATAGTCCACGCACATCCATAGTGAGCCATCCTTCTTCTTCACAAATAAGATTGATATCCCAACTGGCAACTTTGAATGACAAATAAAATTTTTGGCTAGGTTCTCGTCAATATATTTCCGCAACTCAGCCAATTCCATCTATGATAGGTTGTAGATTAGGCCAAAAGGCGATTGTGCTCCTTCTTGTAATTCTATGGCACAATCGTATGGTTGGTGCTCTGTTATCATGTCAGTATTCTTTTTTTGAAACACATTGTCGTGAAGTAAATACATCCATATATAGAAACCTAACTTAACTATCTTTTCTTCAAAATTTTATTAAGTTCTTTCTTTCTTCTTACCAATCTAAGTTTTTATATAGTTTGGAAAAAATTTCTTACTTTCTTTCTTTTTCTTTGGTTAAATTTTTACCTTATCTTTAATCTTAACTTTAACTTTGATCTAGCCTTGAAACTTTCTTTTATTTCTTTTATCTTTTTTCCAATCTTAGATTTTAGTAGATTCAGGATTATATTTGTAGATATAAAGAGTTTTGATTTTGAGATTGAATTTAAGATTTATCAAAGATAAATAATAGATTTGGATGTCAATAGTCGGCTACCATTAATAGTGCTGACTTGGAGGATTAGATTTGGGGTTTTTATAACTTTAAACTATTAATTGTTGACTTGGACTTTGAAGACCTTGGCTGCGACTTCTTTGACGAGCTCGGAGGAGAAGAAGACAGGGTTTTTTGGCAAATGCAAAGAGGTATTCAGAGAGAGCTTCTTCTTGGCATGAGTTTAGGTGGTAGAAACGCAGGATTCAGAGCTTAGATGAGAGAGATATGCTTGTTTGAACTTAGACTACTAATATGACACCTATTGTCACTTTTTAGGGTATATTAGAAGTTTTAAGATACTAACAAGAAATCAAAAAGTTGGATTGGAAACTAGACTTCAAGCTACACATTTTACGTCCAAGAATTGATAGAAATGAGTTTAGAATGAGTGAGATATGGCTAGTTAAACCCAGCAAACTAAACTGGGTTTTTGAAGAAGTTAGATAAATAGAAGGATTTGCTTTAAGCTAGAACTTGAGTTTCAAGAAGAATTTGAAGCTCATTTTTTGTGTAAATATTACTTATACTATAAAGAGTCTATGTTTAAAATCTCATATCAATTGAGACTTTGATTAGGGAGTAATGGCAAATTTGTTCTCACGTGTCTAGGGTTTTGACTTTTAAAAGTACCTGCCAAGGATTTGGTGATATCTAATGATCAGCATTGAATTCATGGCTCAAAATTTATGTGACAAAGATCAAAGATATGAGATATGTTTCATCAAATTTTGAGCTTATTTAAATGGCTGGATCTTAAATTATGAATTTTCAAGTTTCAGATTGAGATTTGACTTCTAAAAGTATTTGCCAAGGATTTGGTGATATCTAATGATCAACAATGAATTCACGGCTCAAAATTTATGTGACAAAGATCAAAGGTATGAGATATGTTTTTCCAAATTTTGAGCTTATTTGAATGGTTGGATCTTAAATTATGAATTTTCAAGTTTCTGGTTTGGTTTTACTTATATAATTACTTGCTAATATTTTGATGATATCTAGTGATCGATAATGAATTCACGGTTGAGAATTTTTGTGAAGATGACTAAAGAAGTGAACTCTATGCTTCTAAAATTTGAACTTATATAAACAGCTGGATTTTGATTTATAAATTTCCAAGCTTCTAGTTTATTGATTTATTATACGCATGGTTTTGTGACTATTAAAGAAAAATTTAAAAAAAGTTTGTGCATATTGGATTCAACTTGAATGTAAAGAGGGACCTTGCGTCTACCTGAAGCGGACTTTTGCCATGACAACGTCTTGAAAATCCTTGTATTATTTTGGTATACTTGTTGTTGAAATCTGCTCTCTACCAGTTGGAGCCGCATAAATGACCAATGGTGTGCCTTCCTTGCATGATCTTATAAATGTTCTTGGTCCAATAAACAAGGACTTTTTGGTTTGAGATCTTCTTCAAGGCTTATCCTTAAATTATTCTATGGAAAATGTTATCCTCCGTAGCCTCCAATCTATAGATGGATTATACTTTTCTAACCAAGAAAGACCAAGAATAATAGGGTTTGACAGGGTGCTAATAATATTGAAAATAATATAACTACTATGGTCTTTAAACATCACCTCTATAGGTTCTGATTCATTGGTGACACTACCAGACAATAAAGGTCGTCCATCTATTATTTCTATGTGAACATGCTTGAATTTCTATACTAGAGGAATTTTGTGACGCTTAGCAAATTCTTGATCTAAAAAATAAGCAGATGCTCTTGAATCTAATAAGGCTAAGATTTTTAATTTTTGAGGGCCAAAAGACAAAGGAATTGTAAAATAATATGCAGATTGGGTAGAAAGAGAGGAACTTGGTATTGATTTGTCTAGCCGCACAATTCCTATTGTAGCCAGGCATCCTCGTTTCCCTGGACAAACGCACCTTTAGTCTTGATGCTGCGTCTATTTTGCTTCTTATGATAGCTTCAAGCTCTATGGCCTTTTCCACCGCAATACAAACACAAACCTTTCTCCATACGCTGCTTCTTTTCTTCTAGAGTAAGGGATTTGACATGTATCGCATGAATTTGCATGTCCTCCACCTCTAATTGTGAATTTAGGCTACTTGCCAATATAGTTGCGCCTTGATGACTTGTATATTATTTGGAGCATTGGTCTTGGCAACGTTGAAATAAGTGATTATCGCACTTTACAGTTTGGCTAATGGCTTTGTTGAGCATTCGTAGATCAGGAAGAGATAACAACAAATCCTTTACGTCATCTCTTAGATCCCAATAGAATTGACTCATCAATGCTTCTTCGTTCCAATTGATGTCACATGCCAATTGCCTAAAATCCGTTACATAGACTAATGCAGAGTGAGTCCCTTATTGTAGCGATCGAATTTTTGTTGTAGCCCAACAAGCCTTGTCATACTCGCCAAATGCTTCTGCAAATGCCTTCAAAAAAGTCTCAAAGTTGTTCAAAATCAATGATCCTTTTTCGAACAGAGGAGTAAATCATGATAGAGCTTGTTCCGTAAGTAAAATTCCAATCTGTTCAATGCGTGATTCCTCCGTTGGATAGCGTTTGGATTGAAGAGCTGTTATCAACTTGATTTGATTGACTAAACCTCCAAACTTAGAACGTAAACCTCCAAACTTAGAATGTTGTCATATTGCATTTACATGCAGTGTGTAAAAATATTATATATCTTGTATCTATTGTTATTACATGTGTGAGTGCTAGAGATTATTTTAGAAGATATTATAAGGAGAGGATTTATTATAGTCACTTAGTTAGTGAATTAAGATGGCTATTTTTTTTGTTCCTACCTTATTTATATCCTAGAATAGACTCTTTTGTAATTAGAAGAAAGGTAAAGGTTGTTTTACCTTTCTTCTTGATTTTTGAGGTAGAATGGACCTTGTGAGGGATAAGAAAGAAGAGCGTGGGATAAATAGGGCCTGACCAATAGGATTTGGCTGCCCATGTGGACATGTCATAGTCTAATATGGAAGGAAAGGGAGATATACTCCTCTTGTTAGACCTAGGGTTTGGCAGTTTTGAGTGGTGAAATTTGGAGAGAGATAGCTCCGAGGATATAAAAGCGTTTGTAATGAAAATTAAGATGTGTGTTCTTTAAGTTGTAAGGATTCTAGAACCTACTCACTTTCTTGTATTGGAGTTGTGAGCAAAAAGTTATGCTTGTTTTAGTAGAGTAAGGTCTGCTGCTATCAAAAAGTGATGGCAAAAACTTTGTTCTGCCATTGCAAGTTTGATTTCGAGTCTTGCTTGGTGAAACTTGTTGAGATTGTGGAATATTGTGCTAGCTTTTTATCAAGACATTTCTTGTAGCATTTGGAGTTAGAGAAGAAAAGTTGTGAGCTTGAGAATGGGAAAGGGTTTACTGCCATCCAATAAAGAGAGGCAGAGACTTTATTCAACCACTCAAGTCGGAAAATCTCTTTAATCTTTTTGATATTTTAGATTCTTATAGTAGCTTGTGTAAGCTTTCCATGAAAACAAAAATCAATACATTTGGAGCTTTTACAAAAGTTTTATGAGCCGTGAAGTGTCAAGAGGGCAAATTATTGCTAGGGTTTGAAGAGTAGAATCAACTAGCTATAAAATCTGGAGTTTGAGAGGCATATATGCAGAATTTTAGAATAAATTAGATGATGGAGTGAGCTTTCTTAAAAGCTATTGCATGCCTAATTTGGAGAAGGAAAATAGTTACAACAAAGGCTGAAGTTAAGAGGAGCTTTGCTGCCTATGCATTTATTGGGAAATTTTGGTACTTATTTCTTTTAGCGATAACTTTTAAATGGTAAGTCATCTATTTGTGAAATTTTGATATATTTTACAATAGATCATTGGCTTTCCATAGGCTATAAGCACGCTTGATTCGACCTTTGGATGAATTTTTAGTGATTTATTTAGTTTTAACTTGTTGTATAACTTGTATTCTTCATATGCGGTTGTATTTTGAGGTATACTTGAATATATACATACTTTGCTTATACCTTTTATACAAGTATATATACTTTTATTTATATCAATTATTTATATAAGTATTATATAAGTATTATATATAATATTTATATAAGTATTTGTATAAGTATTATACCAAGGATTATATATTATTTTATATAAGTATTATACAAGTATTTATATAAGTATTATTCAAGGATTTATACTTTGTATTTGTACAAGTTTTGTATAAATATAATACAAGTATAATTTGAAAGCTTGAATAATTATTGTGCAAATATAGAAGATACTTGCACGACTTCCTCTCATGTTCTCTGCTAGTTCTAGTAGCAGCTAGGAATCCGACATTTTCCCAAGGCAAATTCTCTCTACCCGATAGCGTGTACCATCAAACGTATCTGGGAGGCTAATTTGAGGCTCATTTCATTGTGGAAGCAATAGTTCTTATTGAACCACAAGTAAAGCTGCTTCTTCTGGTGCGGAAGCTTGAGGCTGATGAAGTCGAGATTGTGCTATTCCGGATGCTCCATTGTTATTAAGTCTTGCAAAAATTCCTTCAATCACCGTAGTTCTCTGTGATAACATGGTAAGAGCATTCATAATGGCGTCCAACTTGGACTCCAAACTTTCAGTCATATTAATGACTTGACCTCCGGCCATTCTACAAAAAAAGAAGTAATTGTTTCTACAAGAAGGAAATATTGGTTTAGAAAAGGATACTCTGCAAGCTTTAAAATGCCTTAAGACCTTTAAGAAGAGGGATAATCCACTCTCTCTAAGAAGAATAAATTTCTAATATTATAACGAAAAAGATATTAGTTTAGAGGAGGATAATCCACAACCTCTAAAACACTAATAGTATTCTTTGGCCTCAATAAGTATAAAAAGTAGGTTGAACCTAGTAGACTTATAAAAAAATTTGGCTGCTTGCTTAGCATTATTGGCCTTCATTGCCTTTGCCTCAACTCACTTGGTAAGGTACTTGATTGCTACAACTATATCCTTTATTCCACTAGTAGAATTAGGATAAACTTCTCCAATATAATCTATTTTCTATTTTTCAAAAGAGACTTACGATAAGGATACAAGAAAAAGTAATTTCATTTGGAGGTAATTTCTAGCATATCTTTGACATGCATCACATGTTTTAATATAATTATGAATGTCTTAGAATAAAGTAGGCCAATAGTAGTTAGTTCTAAGGATCTTCTATCTTGTCAATATTTCCAAAAAATGATCCTCACATGTATTATCATGGCATGGTAATAAAATAGAAGGAATTCTTTTTCCATCACACATCTTCTTAATATCCCATCTATTCCATGTCGATATAATTTGCCTCCAACTATAGCAAAATGTCTACTATTAATTTGGACCTTCTAATATTCTATTTTAGATAAATGAGAAGACAAAGATTAGGTGGTTAAAAATTTGGTATTCAATTCATACCAAGTGGGGGTGGTTGAAATAACAAATAGACTTTCATCTATTAAGGTATCATTGATTAAATCTTTGCCCATATATTCTAACAACTTAGATAAGTGATCCGCTTGCATACGTATTTTTTGTAGCTTGTATTCTACCATATAATCAAATTCTTCTAATAGAAGCATCTATCTTGCTAGTCTACCACTCTGTTCCACCTTATTGACAAGGTATTTGATTGCCATGTGATCTACAAAAAATACTATTGGATGCAAAAGGAGGTAGTGTGTAAATTTTTTTATAGAAAGAACCATGGCAAGATATTCCTATTTTGTGGTAGTATAATTCTTCTTTGTAGGATTTAATTGTCTATTTGCAAAGGCTATAGGATAGTCCTTGCCTCCTTCTCCACTTGCTTGACACAAGGTACTTCCTATTATCACAAATGAAGCATCACAAAGTACATGGAAAGATAATGACCAATTTAGTGGTCTTAAAATAGGATATGTGCTCCACTTTGCTTTAAGAATGTCAAATGCTTCTTGGCATTTTTCACTCTACTTAAACTTCACATCTTTCTATTGAAGTCTAGTAATACGCATGGAGATGGTAGCATAGTCATGTATCACTTCCCGATACCATCTAATATGCCCTAAGGTTCTTTGTACCTCCTTGACTGTGAAGGAGGTTTTAATTCCATAATGACCTTGATCTTCTTTGGATCTGGTTCGCTACCATTTTTTGAGACTACATATCCAAGTAAGACTCTTCTTTTAATTGCTAAGAATGTTTTGTCAGGATTTAAAGCAATCCTAGCTCTTATATACCTTTGAAGATAAAACTTTAAACAATCATGATGTGTTGTCTTAGAAGATCAGGTGCTAAAATCATCAATAAACATTGTCATTGATTTGTATAGCAAGTTTGAAAAAGCATATGACATTGCTCTTTGAAATGCCGAAGGAGCATTGCAAAGTCCAAAAAGCATAACCACATAGATGAAGGTGCCCCAAGATATTGTAAAGGCTATTTTGTGGTGATCTTTTGGGACTATGGAAATTTGATTGTAATTTGAATATCCATCCATAAATATATATAATTTATGCCCATCCATTACTTCTAGAATGGTATTTATAAAAGAGAGAGGAAAGTAATCCTTTTAGATACACTTGTTAAGCTTCCTATAATCTATGCACACTTGAAGTTTTCTATTTTTTTTTTTAATTAATATCATTGATGAGACTCAATTGTAATCTCCACAGGTTGAATAAATCTAGCTTAGAGGAGTTTTTTTAGTTTGGCTTTGATGAGTAATTATAAGCTAAGATTCATTCTTCTTTTCTTTTGTCTCATAGAAATTGAACTAAGAAGGAGTAGAATACAATGTTGGGCTACTTCCGAAAGTATGCCCTTGAGGTCTTTGGAAGACCAAGCAAACACATCCCTATATTCTATAATTAATGACTTATAACTTAATAATTCATCCTCTACCAATTGAATTCCAACTTTGATTAATTTTAAATCTTCATTTTCTAAAGAGATATCTATTCACTTATAATCAAGGTCATATATATAAGATTATTTTGTGGATCTTCTATACTAATAATTTGATATTTACAGGTAATTAATCACATCATTTGCAACTGTAAGACCATGGCAAGTTTGTTTAAATTCTAAAGGTGGAGTAAGGTTGTTTTCTTCTATTAATTCTAATTCATGAATTTGAATACCATCAAAGTTCATTCCAAAGGCATCTTCATATTTAATATCATTTACAAGGATTGCTAAATCTACTTCTTCTTTATGATTTTGTCAAGTGGTAAAATCATCTATGAAGTTAATACTTACAACCACATCCCCACTTGAAGTAGGATGTTTTTCCAACCACTAAGTGAACTCTCCATCATCTTTCTCATCATATAGTCCAGGGCCCATACATCCTAATGGACTTGATGTCACGGACATAAAATTTACTCTAATAAATTATCTAAGTAATAATAGACCAATAGAAATAGGTAAAATAAGTTGATTTGATAATATCTGATAGAGAAGCTTCCTAGAAGCTTTATAGATGTAAAATCACCTTTATACATGTCTATAGGTGATTGATAGGTTAGAAACTTGGTCAACAAGGTAGCCACATGGCGCACATGTTGTGAGCTTGACAAGCTAATAAATGTCGGCGCATGTTGGTAACGAACAATAGAAATACATAAGCATGTAAGGGAATCTTTCCAGCCATTACTAGAAAGTTTGACACGTGTCTTGCAAATTAGACAAATGTGTGAGGTCCTACTCTAGGAATACCCGTAGTAGCTTATCTTAATTAATTAAGTATTTATAGGGCAAAGAGTGAAATACTCTTCACTCTTATCCCTTTTTCCCGCTTACATCCTGATCTGGTTTCGTCGCGAGAAAGTGGTGCTGTCTTAACTATTAGCCAAATTACTAATTTTTTTCTTTGAATATACATACTTTCTTATTTTTATTTTATGACTTTACTTTGATATAATTTTTATTAGATTATATATCTTTTTCTAGTTCATGTCCTTGACAAATTGACAAGAATACACTTATAATATCATAGCTTTGTCTGGTCTTAATTTAAGAGTGGATTACCCCTTTCTTCTTCATAAGACACAAGCATATTAGAAGTTGCGGATTACCTTCTTCTAAACTGATATTATTCCTAGTATTTTCTTTGTTCTTCTTGTTACTTATCTCGAGTAGTGTTAAATATTTTTTGAAGTGTTATCATGGTCGAGCTTGCCGAAATGAAGAGTGCAATGGCACAAATGCAAGAGCAAATGAGGGAATTGATGCTTGCAATGCATCAACTCACTATACCTCCACAAGGAGCAACAAGGTTACCAAATAATGAAGATATAGATATGGTTGGAGCTGCTTTAACATCTACACCAAGCCATATAATTCCTCCTACATTGGAACATCGTCCAAGCATCAGAGAACCAAAAATTGGTCTACTTGAGAAATTTGATGGCATAAGATCCAAGTTTCGAGGATTCATCAACCAAGTCCAACTGGTGATTGAATTGCAACCGCAAAGTTTTCCAACTCCAGGATCACAAGTCAGATTTATTGGTACACTACTTTCAAGTTCTGCCTTATCTTGATTTTCATCTTTTCTGAAACGACGTGATCCAATATTGGATAATTTAGAAGCTTCCTTAGCAAAATTTTGATCTATGTATGGAGAACACGATGCAACTCGTGTTGCAACTAAGAAGCTTTGTATCCTATGACAAAGCAATCGATCAATGATATTATATGCTTCACAATTTTGACAACTAGCAATCGATATCAAGTGGGACGATGTTGCACTCATCAGTCAGTTTCTCTACGGATTACAATATGAAGTGAAGAAATTGATGTTGAACTTATCCGATCCTCAAACATTGAGTCAAGCAATAGACTTTGCGATGAAGTGTGATAATCAGCTTTTTGAATTTAGATCTGAAAGTCGTACAAGAGAACCTCAGCGACATTATAATTCAGTGGCAGCACCAATGACTTCTCAATATATACCTTCAGAAGTTGAGGATATGCAAATTGATGCTATACGTTTCAAGCCGCTTACTGAACAAGAAAAGACTCGACGTCGTCAAGAAGGATTATGCTTGTATTGTGGAGAACCTAAACACACTGCTCAAAATTATTCAAAGAAACGATGCAACCACAAGATGAAGAGTACGACTGTCAAAGAAGACAATATGTCGGAAAATGAGTTTGTTCGGCTATGATAAGGACCA
This sequence comes from Physcomitrellopsis africana, assembly GCA_036785485.1. Classification (NCBI taxonomy): domain Eukaryota; kingdom Viridiplantae; phylum Streptophyta; class Bryopsida; order Funariales; family Funariaceae; genus Physcomitrellopsis; species Physcomitrellopsis africana. The sequence continues at coordinate 49,649 of JAWRVF010000808.1, forward strand.
TGCGGCTAGGATCTTGTACAATTTCTAATGAAGGTCCTATCCTCTCCTCACAATCATCTCCTTGTTTTATAATAGATGTGTATTTAGGACCTAATAATTACAAAGCCTCTGCTTTAATAGATTTGAGAGCCTCGGCTTGTTTTTTAGATGAAGAATTTGCTAAAAGCCATAGAATACAGATAGTACAAAAATCTAAACCCGTACACGTAGAAGTCATAGATGGTCGTCCTTTATCTTCTAGAGATGTTACTCATTAAACACTTCCTCTAGATGTAGTAGTAAATGGGTATAATGGTTGCGTAATTTTTAACATAATTAGATCTTCCTCTATTCCAATTATTCTTGGTCTATCATGGTTAGAAAAATACAACCCTCGAATAGATTAGATTTCTCGTACTCTGAACTTTTCTAAAAGTATAGCTAATAATATAGTTAATCAAGTAAGAAATCACAAGTCTAGTAGAATTAAACCTGCGTTTGTAGGTGCAAGAGCTTTCTTGTACGCTGCAGAAGAAGGATCACCTTTTGTCATTTATGCTACACCTATTTCCAACAATAGAAAGACTTCAAGTAGCATTCCAAGTCAGTATCAAGATTATCAAGATGTTTTTTGAGAAAAAGAATGCAGATATTCTTCCAAAACATCGTCCATATGATTGTTCAATCGACCTTAAAGAAGGAACTCAGCCACCATTTGGACCAATCTACAGTTTATCATAAGATGAATTGATTGAACTTAAGGCGTATATTGATGAGAATTTGGCCAAGAATTTCATACGTCATTCTAAATTTCCAACAGGAGCTCCAATTCTATTTGTGAAGAAAAAAGATGGATCATTGCGGATGTGTGTTGACTATTAAGGACTCAACAAGATCACAATCAAGAACAGATATCCATTACCTCTAATATCAAGACTCCTCGACCAGTTGAATCAAGCTAGGATCTATACAAAAATAGATCTAAGAGGAGCATACAATCTAGTACGCATCAAAGAAGGAGATGAATGGAAAACTACTTTTCGAACCAAGTATGGACATTTTGAATATAATATCATGCCTTTTGGACTTACGAATGCACCAGCTGCTTTTCAACATCTCATGAATGATATTTTTTGCGAGTTCTTAGACAATTTTGTCGTCTGCTACCTAGATGACATTTTGATCTATTCTAAGAACGTAGAAGAACATGAAATACATGTTCGTCAAGTATTACAAAAACTTAGAGATGCGGGATTGTACGCTAAGATAGAAAAGTGTGTATTTCATACTACTCAAGTTGATTTCTTAGGATACATCATTTCAAATGATGGTCTCATGATGGATTCTAAGAAAGTCCAAACAATCATGAATTGGAAGATTCCAAAGACGGTAAGAGATGTCCAATGCTTTTTGGAATTTGCCAATTATTATCGGATCTTCATCAAAGACTTTTCTCGTGTTGCGGCTCTACTTACACGTTTGACTTGTAAAGACAAATTCCAATGGAATCAAGAAGCGGAAGCAGCATTTGAAGCTTTGAAGACATTGTTTGTTTCTGCACCAATCCTGTATCGTGTAGATTTTTTCAAGGCATTTTTTATGGAAACAGACGCATTAGACTTTGCCTTGGATGCGATTTTGTCACAAATGGGAACAGATGACAAACTTCATCCAGTAGCTTTTTATTCAAGAAAATTCTCAGCAGCCGAGATCAATTATGAGATCCACGACAAAGAACTTCTTGCAATCGTGGATTCTTTTCAAGAATGGCGTCATTATCTAGAAGGCGCTTTGAGTCCAGTCACCATATGTACGGATCACAAGAACCTCGAGTATTTTATGTCGGCACGCGTGTTGAATTATCGTCAAGCTCGTTGGAGCATGTCTTTGTCAAGATTCAAATTCATTATCACTTATCGGCCAAGAAAACAATAAGGTTTGTCCGATGCCCTTTCTAGACGTTCTTATTTTATACCAAAAGAAGGAGACGCAACTTTTGAGCAACAAAGAATGGTTCTTTTGAAACCAGAGCAGTTTTATCTTCAAGAAATAAAATCAACATTGACTGTTGATTCAACTTTTCTCAAGCAAATTCAGTCAAGTATGTCCTTAGATCTTCTTATTCATGATATCAAGAATAATTCTTCCAAGTCTCATGATTCTTCTTAATTTGAGTTCAAAAACAATCTACTATATTTCGAAGGACGTCTATATGTTCCAGAAGGAGAAGCATGTTTACGTGTTCTTCAAGCACGTCATGATTTTCCAACGGCAGGACATTTAGGATACAACAAGACTTTGGAACTTATATCAAGAGATTTTTGGTGGCTTCAAATGTGGAAGGCAGTCAAAGACTTTGTACAATCATGTGATATCTGCTCAAGATCAAAGACTCCTCGTCATCAATCTTTTGGGCTTCTTTAGCCATTATCTATTCCAGAACAACCATGGTCTTCTGTTTCTATGGATTTCATCACATATCTTCCAAGCTCAAGATCTTATGATTCTATATTTGTGATAGTAGATCGGTTCACCAAGATGGCACATTTTGTGCTATACATAAAATCTATCACAAGTGAAGAAATAGCTAAGCATTTCATTGATAATATCTATCGCTATCATGGGTTACCTAAGGATATTATATCAGATAGGGGAACTCAATTTGTGTCAAGATTTTGGAGAACCCTTTTCAAGATCTTAAAAGTAGACATAAAGTTATCTTCTGCTTTTCATCTTCAAACTGATGGACAAACAGAGCGTGTGAACCAAGTCTTGAAGCAATATTTAAGGTGTACCATCAACTACCAACAAGATGATTGGATAACTCTTCTGCCATTGGCAGAATTTGCTTATAATAATACGATACATTTTTCTACGCAACAAACACCTTTCTTTGCCAATTATGGTTATCACCTACGACTTGATGCTTTTGACTTTTCAAAAGTTGATAATCTGACAGTAGAAGATTTGGCAAATCATTTGTCAGAGCTACATGCAATAATGAAGGTGCAATTAAAAGAAGCTCAAGAACGACAAAAAACAAATGCAGATGCATATCGCAAGGAACAACCACAATTCAACGTGGGGGACAAGATATGGTTACTTCATCGTAATATCAAGACTACTTATCCTTGTAATAAGTTGGACTATCGTAAGCTTAGACCTTTTCTTATTTCTGAAGAAATCAATCTAGTTGCATATCGATTACACCTATCGGAGTCCATGAAGATCCATGCTATATTTCTTATGTTACTATTCGAGCCATACAAGACAGTGGACATACAAGGAAGAAGAGAAATACCACCGCCTCTTGTAGAAGTGGACAACAATAAAGAATTTGAGGTTGAAGAGATTTTAGATTCAAGGCGGCGCCAAAATCGATTGGAATATCTTGTGCATTGGCGCGGATACGATATTAGTGAACGCACATGGGAGCCATCAAAGAATCCAACAAATGCATCAATAAAAGTTAATGCATTTCATCAACGACATCCATCAAAATCGAGGGAAATATTCAAGAAAATCTTCATTATAAAGCAAGGCAGGTTCTATAGAGGTTTCATCCTATATTATATCATTGTTTGTCATTATATTTTGTTTGTGCTAAAAAGATGGAGGATCAACAACCAGCGAATTCAGCTTAAGAGCCATCATTTGCTGATTTATTGGACGAGACATTACGACTATCACAACCTTCAAGATGACGAAATAGAGATGAAGATCCTCAAGAACGACATGTCCTTCTTTGAATTGATGGCAAAATACAACGTGTTTGGTATCACGACCTTGGAAGAGACTCTCGATGTTTGATAATACTTTTACAGGTAGGAACTACTCTTGATGGTGTTCCAAATGTTTTATTTGAAGGAAGTTATGAAGGCCTCAACAATGATCAAATAACAGGCATCTTGAAATTGGTCCTACCGCCTTGGTATGGGGCGTTATCGATGGGTGAAAAGGACCTATCAAAGCTACCTTCAAAGAAGAGCGAAAAGAATCGAGTATGTGTGTCTGATTCGATGTATTTTTGGACTTCTCAACGTGTAATCCTGCATTTCGCTTGTGGAACTCGTCCTTAGAAGGGGGGTAATGTCACGGATATAAGATTTACTCTAATAAATTATCTAAGTATTAATAGACCAATAGAAGTAGATAAAATAAGTTGATTTGATAATATGTGATAGAGAAGCTTCCTAGAAGCTTCATAGATACGAAATCACCTTTATACATATCTATAGGTGATTGGTAGATTAGAAACTTGGTCAACAAGGTAGCCACATGGCGCACATGTTGGTAGCTTATAAAACAAGCTAGCCATGTATCACACATGTTGGTAGCTTGCGGAACAAGCCAAGTACATGGCGCACATGTGAGAAACTTGTCGTGCAAGTTTGACATGTGTCTTGCAAATTAGACACGTGTATGAGGTCCTATAGAATACCGCCACGTAGCTCTTAGTTAGATAGTATTTATAGAGGCAAGAGTGAAGCCCTCTTCACTCTTGTCAATTCCTTTCCTAATACTAGTCTAGTTTCAAGAGTTTTCATGTTTCCAATCTTTGGCAATAGCCATTCTAATTTTTCTTTGAATATACATACTTTCTTATTCTTATTTTGTGACTTTATATTGATATAATTTTTATTATATTATACATCTTTTTCTAGTTCATATCCTTGACACTTGATTGGACCATATTTGAATGAACTCCGTTGCTTGCTACTAAATTAGCAAATCTAACCTTCTTTTTAAACTCCTTCTACGGCTAGGGATTCAAAATCTTATCTTTTGAAGAGTGTGATGAGATGTGGACTAAAGACAATGCTTAAAATTGAATAACGATTTTATTCAAGTTTTATGGTGGCCCATAGATGATATGGAGCTTCTTACCTCTCTAATCAATTTTTAGATTAGTTGCCCTTAACCAAGATCTACCTAAAAGTAATAGATATGAATTTTTATTAGGATGCATATGAATCATATGAAAAATAAAAGAATATTCTTCATCTCCCATCATCATGCTACAACCATTAATTTATCCCAAAGATGTGCCTTGGCTTTGATTAGCCATATTAATCACAAATAGAAAGGTACCAATGATATTAAGTCCTAATTTCTTTATTTTTTCATTGGCATAATGTTCAATTCACTATCCCTATCCACAATTGTATAGAATATGATTTCATCTACTATAAACACCTCTAGCTCAATTGCCTTCACCTCTTGTACTACTTGAATTATTCTAATATGAGCTGAGATTTTTGCTTTAAATCATTGCCGTCTTTTAATGGAAAGGCTTGTTTTAAAGCTCTTTTTTATTAGAGGAGAAACCTCCAATGACTGAGTAATTGAAATATCTTCCTTGATTTTTTTAAAATCTTCCCATAAATCATATAGTTTGACTTAATCTTTATCTTTAAGTCAAATTAAAGGATTAAATTCAAGGTTGGAAATTTTAGGTCCTTCCTACTCTTCTTTAGAAGAAAATTCCTCTGTCTGAACATTTTTTTTAAGATCCCTTGTAATCTATTTGAGTTGGATTCAAGGACTTGAGATAATTTCTTAGAATCTCTAATATTAACCATTGCCTCTCTTATGACTTTATTTAAATCTAAAAAGTAAAAAAAATCTTCTGAATTATTTTTTATATTAATTGATGTAAGAAAGAGAGGACTAGAGTACCTAGATCTTATCATAACTGCCAAGGTTGGCATCATTGGTGGTGTCTGTATCTTAAATTGGAGCAATTCATATATAATTAAGTTTGACTCAAGAAGTACATGCTAAACTATCACTCAGGAGGTAGAAGCTTGTTCTGCAATCATTCTACTATTGGTTTGGTTTACAAAACTTACATCTTAAGAGCCTTAATCCTCATATTGTTGGCCATATTCAAAGTAACCACTGTGTGGAGAATTGAATCCTTATTTAGTATTTAAATCTGAGAAGAGATATTGGTTTTGACGGTTATTGCTATAGTCATAAAATAGATTTGGAGGTTTTAAGGTATTGTTGAAATTTTGATTTCTTGCCCCTTTCAAATGATCTTGAGGTTGTTGATGATAATTCACTTGTGGAAAATTTAATAGAACTATCTTATCCATTTACTTACATATGCTTGTAGGGTGGTTTCTCCCATAATTTCCACAAACAATTCTATTTTCTATCCAACAAATACCAAGTGGATGTCTTTTGCCACAAAGGTGATGTACTTCTTGCTTTGGTCTTGGTTGATTTTTAAAACCTTGATTACAATAATCATGGCTTTGTGGATGAGAACTAGATCCTACATTGTCTTGGTTTCTATAAGAGGGGATGTAAGATGATTACTGTCTAAGATTATATTGGTAATTTTTTGGGTTTGAATAAAATTGACTAGTATGCCCCAATTGATTGCATTGAATATACCACAACCTTGAAGTATATCTATCAAATTCTATAAGAGGTGGTACTTGGTTTGGATTTTGGCCCTAGATTAACAAGGTCATTTATTCTTGCATGGTTTTTATTTGTTGTGCGAGCTCATTCTGGAATCCCCTTTAACTTTGAAAGACTTCATTTTTAAGTTCTTCCTTCTACTTATTTTTATCCTCTGGATATATTAATTTTGAGAAGCTAGGTGGTAATCTAACCTCTAACAGTGTAGGATAATAATTTATAGGTTGGAATTGATTTTCCATAATTCTATAAGGATGTTCTTGAAACTTATCTATATTTTGAGCATAGATTGGTATAAAACTTGGAATTCTATGGTTCTCCTTCCTCCACATCATTTCTTATTTTTTGTCAATATCTTCAATCACCCATACTATTTTTTTCGTATCTTCTAAGTTTTTTGGCCTTCCTTTGAGGATTTCTCTAATCGTACCTTCTTTGTTGAATCCTTGGATATAAAAATAGATAAGAATGTCATCCATAAAAAGGATTTCTATAAATTAATTCACTATTAATTCAAAATACCAAATGTATTTATCAATCTCCTCTCTTTTTCCTTGTCTCAAGGAAGAAAGGTTGTGAAGGCATTATTTTGTTCCACTTTTAGTCTAAACTTCTCTAAAAATGTTCTTATAAACATGTCCCAATTTTTAAAGGTTTGGAGGAGATGGTTTCTATACCATTCATAAGCTCCATCCTTTAAGGTGCTTGAAAACTATACAAGATAATATCCAAGATTGATTATCAAATATGTTGTGAGAAGTTTCATGAATCTCTCCACATGTATTGTTGGGTTGTCATCCCTAGTTCCTTTAAAGATTGGGAGATTGTGAGGCATGGGAACTGCTTGTAATTCCTCTAGAATTATAATAGGCAAATCTCTTGGTTGGACCAAGGAATTTATGGGCATAGGATTAGAAGAGGCTTTTCTGTTACGATCCATTGAAGGAGAACTAAGTCTTGACTTTTTTCCTTCTTGATTTACTTCTCTAATAAGATTAAAGGATTCTAAGTCTATTCTATCTTCTTTTATTACTTAATTAGGATTTAATTCCAATAGATTGAGTACAAATATATCTTGTGATATTATAGAAATATCTTAGTTGTTCGACTATTGAACCTCAATTCTTCTAAATTTTGGAGTGGAATTTTTAAAGAATTTTTTTGAATTTTCTATAGGTGGAATTAGTTTAGGTTGTCTAGATCTAGTTGAATGATGCATCTAGCATGACTATGGAAATAACGTTGTCATGTTGTAACACGTTCATATATTAAAAAGTATAAATAAGAATAAATTCTATTTAATATTTAATTATCTTAGTTCATTAGAAACTTAAGATACTTAAGAAAAGATTTATGAAAACCTCTTAGATTAATTCTTGTTTTAATAGCTAATAGATAAAAGTTAGTTATTACAATTTTCTTCTAGGTTGTAGAAACTGGTCCATGGCTTTTAAAAAAAAGTCACAAGTTAATAAAGATAGGATAAAGGAGATAAAAAGTTAATATAATAGAAATCAGGGTTGAATTGAGGATAGGATTAAGTTTAAATATCCTTAAAATAAGTTGGATTAATATCCAAGAGACAACCGGGTATGAGACAAGGTCTAAAATAGACCTTTAGCCATAAAAATGACCACGGAAGGCAAGGGTTCAAGATATTTAGAGATCAGTAAAGAGGATTTGGTAGAAGGTTTCTAGCTCGTTCTAGAAGCAAAAAGTTTGCTTTTATAGGATTTGTAAGGAGATAGCAATGCTTATTCAAAGTCAAGATTTGTATTGACAATTTGGATTTTATGTAAGAAAGTTAGGGCTAGCACTTTTCATTGCTTCATGCAATTGGTGCAACATCTATAGTTGCAAATTAAAAAATATCTGGTTGATTGAGTGAGCTAAGAGTACAAGAAATCTTGTACCAATCTAACAATGTGGCTGGGAGATATTTGCCCATTAGTGCGATAAGGTACCCGAAGTTGGCAGTTTGAAATTGTTTAGGAATTTTACAATATCTAAATATCTATCAATCAAAACAAGGTGAAATTTGGCACACTCTTAAAGGACACAAAGACCAAGCTATATGCTAAGTTTGAGCTAGAGTTAATAGTTGAAGAAGGAGAAGTTGTTGCTGGCATATCTGTATCAAACTTTGAGTAAGAGGCTGAGAAACACTAGTGCAAAATTTTAGCATTATCTTACAATCTATAAGTTGGATTGGGCTGAAATTTTTTGAGCATGTAGATAACTTATAGTGGTATTTGTAAAAATTTTTTGTATCAAGTAGATGGTCAAATTAAGAGTTATAGATTTTTAAAGCTCACTAACTAGGATTAAGACTTGTGAAGAAAATCTAAGTTGCTTTATTGTGAAGATAACAAACAATTAGAGTTATGTGTGGTTGAGATTATTAATAAGAGTGTTTTTGAATACTTTATATTAGATTTAATCACTTTTGCATTGAAATTTGGATTATATTCTTCTTTTATGGAATAAAACCTATTAGGATTTCTTGTATTTTTATAAACACAACCTTACAATCCACAGCCAAGTACTCAATGCATTTCTAAACCAAACAACACATATTACAACAATGTTTACCTAGACTTGTAATTTTAACATACCAATCTCTAAAATAATTAATTAAAAAAGTATTTTTGCCATCCACTTGCAACTCACTTTAAATACCTTCCAATAGGAAAAAGAAACAAAATAGAAGCAAATAAAGAGAGAATGATTGCTTGAATAATATTTCAAGTAATATTTTTCTCAATTTTACCTACTATACAATACGACCCTATGTGGAAGTGATTCTAATCAACAATAACATTAAGAAAATTTCTATACTAAGATGGCAAAGAGCCTGAGTTTTTTTTTTTTTTTTTTTTATTTCTTCATACAAATGTTATTAAAGAATTATCCACTATAATAGTTAATAACAAAGATTACATAACAAAAAAATTCTTTACAATCAATTCACACCACTTTGAAGAAGAAATCACCTTGTTGCATTTCCAACCAATTTAACACTTATTAAAGAAAGCTAATAAATATTTAATGTCCCTCTACTTGATCTAAGCTAAACATTCTAATAAAAATTAGGATATAAAATTAATGAGTTAATGGTTCTATCTATCTCCTACATCCATATCTACAAGAGAGATTGAAGACTTATTTCTCTCACATCTTCCTCCCAGATTCTACTCTCTAATTCCTAGCTCTTGCTCTTTATTTTTACGTGTATCTGCTAAATTTAAAAGAATTGAAATAAATTAATACGAATTAAAAAACTTACTTGAAACCTAGCTTCTTAATGCGATTTCTTATATTATATTCTTCACTTCTCAATCCACAATTTATATTAATTTAATGAAATAAAAATTCAACCAAATTACTTAATTGTAGACTTATCTTTGAAGTATGGTGTCTTAAGTGATTACTCTTCTCTTCTTCTTCTTCTTCTTCTTCTTCTTCTTCTTTTTGTATTGTGAGTGAAATAACTTGTCTAATTGTCAAGGACATGAACTAGAAAAAGATGTATAATCTAATGAAAACTGTGTCAAAATAAAGTCACAAAATAAAATAAAAAAGTATATATATTCAAAAGAAAACTGGAATTTTTTTCCTTAGAAATGGAAACATGAGGGACTTTTGGTAGACTAGGATCGAAAGAGTTGTATGAAGTGAAGGAGGCTTCACTCTTGCCTCTATAAATACTATCTATTTAAGAGCTACGTGGCGATATTCTATAGGACCTCATACACGTGTCTAATTTGCAAGACACGTGTCAAACTTGCACGACAAGTTTTTCACATATCATATCAACGACTTGTTCATAAGCTATCAGTATGGGCTGGCGAAATTCTACAAAATTTCTGCATATGTCTTAATAATGGCTAGCTTGTTGACTAAGTTTCTAACCTATCAATCACCTATAGACATATATAAAGGTGATTTCGCATCTATGAAGCTTCTAGGAAGCTTCTCTATCAGATATTATCAAATCAACTTATTTTACCTACTTCTATTGGTCTATTATTACTTAGATAATTTATTGGAATAAATCTTATATCTGTGACATTATCCCCTCTTCTAGGGACGAGTTCCATGAGGAGCAGTGATTACATGTTGAGAAAGTGAAAAATACTTCCATTAAATTGTGCTTGCCACATACTCTGATCTTTGTTCCCTTCGAAGGTAGTTGATAGGTCCTTTCAGCCATCGATAATGTCCCATACCAAGGCGAGAGGACCACCCTGTTATTTGATCATTATTGAGGCCTTCATAACTTCCTTCAAAGAAAACATTAGGAACACCATCAGGAATAGTTCCTACCTCTAAAAGTATCACCAAACATCGAGAGTCTCTTCCAAGGTCGTGATATCAAACACGTTATATTTTGCCATCAATCCGAGGAAGGACATGTTGTTCTTGAGGGTCTTCATCTCTATTTTGTCATCTTGAAGGTTGTGATAGTCGTAATGTCTCGTCCGGTAAATCAGCAAATGATGGCTCTTGAGCTGAATTCGCTGGTTGTTGATCCTCCATTTCTTTAGCACAAACAAAATCTAATGACAAACAATGATACAAGATAAGATGAAACCTCTATAGAACCTGCCTTGCTTTATAGCAAAGATTTTCTTGAATATTTATCTTGATTTTGATGGATGTCGTTGATGAAATGCATTAACTTTTATTGATGCATTTGTTAGATTCTTTGATGGCTCCCATGTGCGTTCACTAATAACATTATCCGGCGTAAATGCATGAGAAATATTAGAATCGATTTTGAATCAAAATCTCTTCAGCGCTCCAAATTCTTTATTGTTTGTCAGCTTCTCTAGCGGTGGTATTTCTCTTCTTCCTTGTATGCTTATGTATGGCTCGAATGATAGCATAAAATATAGCATACGGATCTTCGTGGGCTAGATGGTGTAAGCTCGATATGCAAGCTAGATTGATAACTGGAAGAGGAAATAAGAAAGTTGGAATTCACGATGGTCAACTTATTACAGGATAAATGGTGATATTCACGATGAAATATATATCTTGTCCCCGCGTTGATTGTGGTTGATGCTTAGATATGCTTGCATTTGTTTTTATTAGTTCTTGAGAACTAACAATTGCAACATTATTGCATGTGCTTCCTTTGTCAATTTTATAAAATCCTTCTTTATTCCAGTTATCAACTTTTAAAAAGTCAAAAGCATCAAGTCGTGAGTGATAACCATAATTGGCAAAGAAAGGTGTTTGTTGCGTAGAAGAATGTATCCTATTATTATAAGCAAATTCTGCCAATGGCAGAAGAGCTATCCAATCATCTTGTTGGTAGTTGATGGTACACCTTAAATACTGCTCTAAGACTTGTTTCACGTACTTTGTTTGTCCGTCAATTTGAAGATGAAAAGCTGAAGATAATTTTATGTCCACTTTTAAGATCTTGAAAAGGATTCTCCAAAATCTTGACATAAATTGAGTTCCCCTATCCGATATAATATCCTTAGGTAACCCATGATAGCAATAGATATTATCAATGAAAAGCTTAGCTATTTCTTCACTTGTGATAGATTTTGTGCATGGCACAAAATGTGCCATCTTGGTGAACCGATCTACTATCACAAATATAGAATCATAAGATCTTGAGCTTGGAAGATATGTGATGAAATCCATAGAAACAGAAGACCATGGTTGTTCTGGAATAGATAATGGCTAAAGAAGCCCAAAAGATTGATGACGAGGAGTCTTTGATCTTGAGCAGATATCACATGATTGTACAAAGTCTTTGACTGCCTTCCACATTTGAAGCCACCAAAAATCTCTTGATATAAGTTCCAAAGTCTTGTTGTATCCTAAATGTCCTGCCGTTGGAAAATCATGACGTGCTTGAAGAACACGTAAACATGCTTCTCCTTCTGGAACATATAGACGTCCTTCGAAATATAGTAGATTGTTTTTGAACTCAAATTAAGAAGAATCATGAGACTTGGAAGAATTATTCTTGATATCATGAATAAGAAGATCTAAGGACATACTTGACTGAATTTGCTTGAGAAAAGTTGAATCAACAGTCAATGTTGATTTTATTGCTCGAAGATAAAACTGCTCTGGTTTCAAGAGAACCATTCTTTGTTGCTCAAAAGCTGCATTTCCTTCTTTTGGTGCAAAATAAGAACGTCTAGAAAGGGCATCGGACAAACCTTGTTGTTTTCTTGGCCGATAAGTGATAATGAATTTGAATCTTGACAAAGACATACTCCAACGAGCTTGACGACGATTTAATACGCGTGCCAACATGAAATACTCGAGGTTCTTATGATTTGTATACATGGTGACTGGATTGGAAGTGCCTTCTAGATAATGACGCCATTCTTAAAAAGAATCCACGATTGCAAGAAGTTCTTTGTCATGGATCTCATAATTGATCTCGGCTGTTGAGAATTTTCTTGAATGAAAAGCTACTGGATGAAGTTTGTCATCTGTTCCCATTTGTGACAAAATCGCACCCAAGGCAAAGTTTGATGCGTCTGTTTCCATAAAAAAATGCCTTGAAAAAGTCAATACAATATAAGATTGGTGTAGAAACAAACCATGTCTTCAGAGCTTCAAAAGCTGCTTCCGCTTCTTCATTCCATTAGAATTTGTCTTTACAGGTCAAATGTATAAGTGGAGCTGCAACTTGAAAAAAGTCTTTGATGAAGATCCGATAATAATTGGCAAATTCCAAAAAGCATTGGACATCTCTTACCATCTTTGGAATCTTCTAATTCATGATTGTTTGGACTTTCTTAAGATCCATCATGAGACCATCATTTGAAATGATGTATCCTAAGAAATCAACTTGAGTAGTGTGAAATACACACTTTTCCATCTTGGCGTACAATCCCGCATCTCTAAGTTTTTGTAATACTTGACGAACATGTATTTTATGTTCTTCTATATTCTTAGAATAGATCAAAATGTCATCTAGGTAGCAGACGACAAAATTGTCTAAGAACTCGCAAAAAACATCATTCATGAGATGTTGAAAAGCAGTTGGTGCATTCGTAAGTCCAAAAGGCATGACATTATATTCAAAATGCCTGTACTTGATTCGAAAAGTAGTTTTCCATTCATCTCCTTCTTTGATGCGTACTAGATTGTATGCTCCTCTTAGATCTATTTTTGTATAGATCCTAGCTTGATTCAACTGGTCGAGGAGTCTTGATATTAGAGGTAATGGATATCTGTTCTTGATTGTGATCTTGTTGAGTCCTTAATAGTCAACACACATCCGCAATGATCCATCTTTTTTCTTCACAAATAGAATTGGAGCTCCTGTTGGAATTGGAGCTTTGTTGGAGATTTAGAATGACGTATGAAATTCTTGGCCAAATTCTCATCAATATACGCCTTAAGTTCAATCAATTCATCTTATGATAAACTGTAGATTGGTCCAAATGGTGGCTGAGTTCCTTCTTTAAGGTCGATTGAACAATCATATGGACGATGTTTTGGAAGAATATCTGCATTCTTTTTCTCAAAAAACATCTTGATAATCTTGATACTGACTTGGAATGCTACTTGAAGTCTTTCTATTGTTGGAAATAGGTGTAGCATAAATGACAAAAGGTGATCCTTCTTCTGCAGCGTATAAGAAAGCTCTTGCACCTACAAACGCAGGTTTAATTCTACTAGACTTGTGATTTCTTACTTGATTAACTATATTATTAGCTATACTTTTAGAAAAGTTCAGAGTACGAGAAATCTAATCTATTCGAGGGTTGTATTTTTCTAACCATGATAGACCAAGAATAACTGGAATAGAGGAAGATCTAATTATGTTAAAAATTACGCAACCATTATACCCATTTACTACTACATCTAGAGGAAGTGTTTCATGAGTAACATCTCCAGAAGATAAAGGACGACCATCTATGACTTCTACGTGTACGGGTTTAGATTTTTGTACTATCTGTATTCTATGGCTTTTAGCAAATTCTTCATCTAAAAAACAAGCCGAGGCTCCCGAATCTATTAAAGCAGAGGCTTTGTAATTATTAGGTCCTAAATACACATCTATTATAAAACAAGGAGATGATTGTGAGGAGAGGATAGGACCTTCATTAGAAATTGTACAAGATCCTAGCCGCATGGTCCTTATCATAGCCGAACAAACTCATTTTCCGACATATTGTCTTCTTTGACAGTCGTACTCTTCATCTTGTGGTTGCATCGTTTCTTTGAATAATTTTGAGCAGTGTGTTTAGGTTCTCCACAATACAAGCATAATCCTTCTTGACGACGTCGAGTCTTTTCTTATTTAGTAAGCGGCTTGAAACATATAGCATCAATTTGCATGTCCTCGACTTTTGAAGGTACATATTGAGAAGTCATTGGTGCTGCCACTGAATTATAATGTCGCTGAGGTTCTCTTGTACGACTTTCAGATCTAAATTCAAAAAGCCGATTATCACACTTCACCGCAAAGTCTATTGCTTGACTCAATGTTTGAGGATCGGGTAAGTTCAACATCAATTTCTTCACTTCATATTGTAATCCGTAGAAAAATTGACTGATGAACGGAGCATCGTCCCACTTGATATTGATTGCTAGTTGTCAAAATTATAAAGTATATAATGCCATTGATCGATTGCTAGTTGTCAAAATTGTAAAGCATATAATATCATTGATCGATTGCCTTGTTGTAGGATATGAAGCTTGTTGGTTGCAACATGAGTTGCATCATGTTCTCCATACATAGATCAAAATTCTGCTAAGAAAGCTTCTAAATTATCCAATATTGGATCACGTCATTCCAAAAAAGATGAAAACCAAGATAAGGCAGAACCTGAAAGTAGTGTACCAATAAATCTGACTTGTGATCCTGGAGTTGGAAAACTTTGCGGTTGCAATTCAATCACCAGTTAGACTTGGTTGATGAATCCTCGAAACTTGGATCTTGTGCCATCAAACTTCTCAGGTAGACCAATTTTTGGTTCTCTGATGCTTGGACGATGTTCCAATGTAGGAGGAATTATATGGCTTGGTGTAGATGTTGAAGCACCTCCAACCATATCTATATCTTCATTATTTGGTAACCTTGTTGCTCCTTGTGGAGGTACAGTGAGTTGATGCATTGCAAGCATCAATTCCCTCATTTGCTCTTGCATTTGTGCCATTGCACTCTTCATTTCGGCAAGCTCGGCCATGATAACACTTCAAAAAATATATAACACTACTCGAGATAAGTAACAGGGAGAACAAAGAAAACACTAGGAATAATATCAGTTTAGAAGAGGGTAATCCGCAACTTCTAAAATGCTTGTGTCTTATCAAGAAAAAAAAGATAATCCACTCTTAAAATCAAGACAAGACAAAGCTATGATATTATAAGTGCACTCTTGTCAATCTGTCAAGGACATGAATTAGAAAAAGATGTATAATCTAATGAAAACTGTGTCAAAGTAAAGTCACAAAATAAAATAAAAAAGTATGTATATTCAAAAAAAAACTGGAATGGCTATTGCCAAAGACTGGAAACATGAGGACTTTTGAAACTAGACTAGGATCAAGAAAAGAGTTGACAAGAGTGAAGAGGGCTTCACTCTTGCCTCTATAAATACTATCTAAGTAAGAGTTACATGGCGGTATTCTATAGGACCTTATACACGTGTCTAATTTGCAAGACACGTGTCAAACTTGCATGACAAGTTTTTCACATGTGCGCCACGTACTTGACTTGTTCCACAAGCTATCAAAATGTGTGACACATGGCTAGCTTGTTCTACAAGCTACCAACATGTGCGCCATGTGGCTATCTTGTTGACAAAGTTTCTAACCTATTAATCACCTATAGACATATATAAAGGTGATTTCACATCTATAAAGCTTCTAAGAAGCTTCTCTATCACATATTATCAAATCAACTTATTTTACCTACTTCTATTGGTCTATTATTAATTAGATAATTTATTGGAATAAATCTTTTGTCCGTGACACTAATCTACTATTCAAAAACTTTTCCTATCCTACACTTGTGAAGAGATGGAATATGGTGGGTGGAGAGGGTGATTAAATGTCTCTACTACTAAAGAAAGGCCGTCTACAAGAAGATTTACAAGGATAAAGTAAAAGATTGATTATTTAAATAACCAATCCTTTGTCCCATATTAAAAGATGGAATACAAGAGGTAGAAAGGGTGATTCAATCCCTCAACTATTAGAGATGGGCCCTCAATAAGAAACTCACAAGGAGGGAAGTGATGAAACCTTTGACGATGAGCTCCTCTCTAAAAATTTCCACAATTTAAATATTAATGAAAAGTCAATAAAATTTATATTACTTTGAGCTTATCCTTTAATTATTTCTATTCAAAACAAATTCAATTAAAAATAGTCAATAGGCACTAAGAAATGCCTTTTCAAACAAGAAGTATATAAAACTGCTAAAGCAATGAACTCCCTTCTAATAAAAAACTTCACTAAAAATTTAATTTTTTTTCAAATCAAATGTATAATAACTCTTTAAAAAGCTAAGAACAAGATACACAACCTCATTAAAATTCAAAATAAAATAAAAAATACAGTAAAACGGATTGATGAAAATCCGAGAGCAAATCACTCTTAGGAACAAACTCCCAAAACAATAAACCCTCTTCTAATTAAAACATTCACCAAAAACTCAATTTTAATCCAAATCAACTATAAAAAATTTCTTTAGAAGTCTAACAACAAGATATACAACTTCAAAAAATCTCAAAATCAACTAACTAACACATAAAAACTGATTGATGAAAACCCGAGAGTAAGTCACTCTTAGAAGCAAACATTCAAGGCAGTCAAACCTCTTCTAATCAAAAATTCACCAAAAATCTAATTTTGAACCAAATCAAATGTGATAGTTCTTTAGAAAGCTAATAACAAGGTACACAACTTTATAAAGATTCAAGATCAATTAACAAATACAAAAAAATAGATTGTTGGAAATCTAAGAGCAAATCACTCTTGGGAGCAATTATTCAAGGTAATGGACCCACTTCTACTCAAAATTTCACCAAAAATTTGAATTTGATCCAAATTAAAAGTATAATAGCTTTTCAAAAAATTAATATCAAGATATACAACTTCACAAAGTTTCAAATGCAAATAAAAATTATGTAAAAATTAATTGATAAAAATCCAAGAGCAAATCACTTTCTATTTTAATTTTTTTTTTTTTTTTTTTTTTTTTTACTATAAATGTTTAAAGCTTTGTTTACAATAATAATGAAGAAAGGTAGAAAACTTACTAGTGATGAAAGATAGGGTTGAAATACTCACTCAAAAATTCCACAAAAGGGATCAACCACCATTAACTCACTCTACAATCACCCACATAATTGGAAGCACCACCTCCCCACAAATTCACCAAAATGTGAGGATAAATTTTCACCCTTCAACTCAAGTTACAAGGTGGCCTCACTTAAGAGTTACTTGTAATTGGTGGTGTAAAGTAAAGGAACAAATAACAAATACAACAAGAATAACAACCATAAAAATAAGAAAAGTATAGAATATCAAGCAAGTACACAATTCAAAACTATATCATAGTTTGTTCATTATATTTTTATCTAATAAAAAATAAAATTAAAAAATTAAAAATATATTTTTACTTAGATAATTTTTTATCTTTCTAATGGAATAAAAAACTTATAAATTCGAGTTACTATGAATAAGTTTTGATAATCTAAAGATAAAAGATAGATAATAGAAAAGTTAAGTGGAAAATTTTATCTCAAGGATAACTTGTTTAAGAGATTATGAGTTCAAACCTCACCAAGGTTCACAAATAGTGTATAAGGATGTCCTAGAGGGGCGACGAGGCCTTAGTCTTATCCTCCTATCTACATCCAAGGTGCCACAACCCATATGGGACTTGTGTACCTCCCTTCTTACAAGGACTATACTAGCTATTGGTCCTCCTATTTTCTACTAGTAAAATTCTTTATTTTATAATTTTGACTTTATTATAGTATTTAAAAATATCCAATTAGTCTAGGAACCTTGTATGGCCTTCAAATCTTATTCCAATTCTTCATAATGGCTCTCAAGGTAGTAAAACTTATTTTTATCAAAGTCTTAAAAATTCTTCTAAAAATTCCTAAAAAAATCTAAAAAAATTCTAAAAAAATTCTAAAAATTCCTATAATATTTCTAAAATAATAAAATCTATTTATAACTATTTTATTCTATCTTATTAATTTTTTATAATAATAAAATTAATTTAAATCAACTAAAAATCCTATTTTTTACATAAATAATCAAAAAGACATGAAATTTCTTTTTCATGCTTCTTCTACTTACTAAATAACATTTATATATATTTAATAAGTGGTACTTGAAGATAGAAAGCCAATGTAGATATTAGTCTAAATAATTAAATGCTAATTCTTATAATTAAGACAAATACTAAATTAACTAAGATAATTATCTCTAAGACTTACTAAGACCCTATTTCTTTCTCACTAATACTATTTTCCTTCATTTAGCATCATCTAAACACATCTTCACTTTACAATTGTAATTTTGGCACTTCAAATGCATTCTTTTATTCTAAAAAAACTAATGAATCAATTTGATGACTCACACTTGCTCCTCTTGGTGTGTCTCTTTAGAGTGTATTTCTCTTCTCCTTAAGATAGAAATGATCAGGTTTTGTTCTTTGGATTGAGTCCTTTTTAAGCTCTTGGTAGTGGCGGCCAAAATATTAAAGTTATTAATTTCAATACAAAGTTCAATATGTTTTTATTGTAGATCTCTTTGCTAGCTTTCTATAGCCGTTTTGCATTTGTCATTTGAAGAAGTGAGTAATTAGTTATGAAATTCCAAAATTGAAGTAAGAAATGAAGCATTCATTCAGATAGTAGCTGTTGGGTCTGACTTGCGGAATTGAGATAAGCTTCTACTATTGATTTAATAATTTTTCCTTATAGATCTCTTTGTTAGCTTTTTAAATTCATTTAGAATATGTAATTTGATTAAATAATGAATTAGATATGAATTTCCAAATGTGGATGTATAGTCTTAGTATAATGTCTATATAAGTGCATTGAATCTAAGCTAATGGTTTGAGATAGATGTGTACACTTATTTTGATATTTTTTCCTTATAAAAGGCTTCATTAATTTTCTATAAGCATATTGCATGTTTGCTTTGACTAGAAATTGAATTACTTATGAATTTTAAAAGTTTGGCCATAGTTCGGATTGCTTGTTTGACTGCCAATTTTGGAGCAAGGCTGTGGGATTAAGATAATCACAAACCTAAAGCATGAGATTTTTTTTGTATAGATCTCTTAAATAGCCTTTTATATTGATTTTGAAATTGTGATTTGGATAATAATTGAATTACTTATGAATTATAAAAGATTAGATAGCTAGTTCTTATATTCTGTTAATAGAGGTTACTAGGCATCGGTTCATAGAGCAAGGTGCATCTACTATTTTAGTTTGATAATTTTTTTTGGTAGGTCTTTGAATCAACTTTCCAAGGATGCATGGCATGCTTAGATTCAAATGGTAATGAATTAGTTATGAATTATTGAAACTAAGAGGCATAATAAAAAATTTCCTTCAAAAAATTCAAAGTTACAAATGGATGTAGAACAAGGGCAGTTTACTATTGGATAAATGTTGTTGTCGTGTTAAAAAGAGACTTCTTCAAGAAATCGCTGGAATCTTGGCTATTTATAAAGCAAAGAAAAAGAGGATTAGTGAGATATCTCTATTTATATCCTTGTGATTTCTTTCAAAATATCATGTTTATCAATCCTTTTGTTCTCTCAAAGGTTCTTTGGTCAAAAATTCTTTGATTTTCTTAAAATGCTCAAAATTTCCGTGGTCTAAAATTCTTTTGATTTCCTTAAAATGCTCTTGTAGATTCTTTCAAAGATTCTCTATAAATTCTCTGTTCAAAATCCTTGATTATCTTCATAGATTCGTTGTAAATTTTTTATTCAAAATTCTTTGATTACCCTCACAAATTCTTTATAGATTTTCTATAGATTCTTTTTTCAAAATCCTTGATTATTCTTATAGATTCCTTATAGATTCTTTATAAATTCTCTATTTAAAAATCCTTGATTATCCTCACAAATTTTCCATACATTCCCTATACATTCTTTTTTCAAAATTAATAATTATCCTCACAGATTTCTTGTAGATTCTTTATAAATTCTCTGTTAAAAAATCCTTGGTTATCCTTAGAAATTCTTTATAGATTCCTTATAGATTTCTTATTCAAAATCCTTGATTATCCTCACAAATTCTCCATAGATTCTTTGTAGATTTTCTATTAAAAAATCCTTGATTATTCTCACAAATTCTCCATAGATTTCTTGTAGATTTTTAAAAATTCCTTGTTCAAAAATCTTGATTATCCTTATAGATTTTTTATAGATTCTCTATAAATTCTTTATAGATTCTTTATAAATTTCCTATTAAAAAATCCTTGATTATCTTTATAGATTCTTCATAGATTCTCTATAGATTTTTTGTTTAAAATCCTTGATTATCCTCATAGATTCTCTATAGATTCTATATAGATTCTTTTTTAAAAAATCCTTGATTATTCTCATAGATTTTTTATAGATTCTTTATAGATTCTTTGTTTAAAAATCCTTGATTACCCTCATAGATTTTCCATAGATTTCCTATAGATTTCTTATAAATTCCTTGTTAGAAAATCCTTGATTATCCTCATAGATTTCTTATAAATTCTCTATAAATTCTCTATTTAAAAATCCTTGATTATCCTCACAGATTTTCCATAGATTTCTTATAAATTCCCTGTTCAAAAATTCTTGATTATCCTCAGAGATTTTTCATAGATTTCCTATAGATTCTCAATTCAAAATCCTTCATTATCCTCACAAATTTTCCATATATTTTCTATAGATTATCTATTCAAAATCCTTAATTATCCTCATAGATTTCCTATAGATTCTTTTAAAGATTCTCTCATAAATTTTCTAAGAGATTTCCTCAGAGTAGAATAAACTCATTTAAGACCCAACAAAAAGATGAAAGGAAAAGTCTCTATTTTCAACCCTAAAAGGGTTTAAATAAGCGGCTTAGCCAATATCCGGACAATACTCGGTGTAAGCTAATACTCAGCTAATACTTGCCTGATATTCGGCTCATATTCAAATCTCAAATACACCCATAATTCTAAGATTTTCTAGTTGATATTTTAAAATCTTTAAGATTCTCTATTTGATATCCTAGAATCTTAAGATTTCCTATTTGATACCTTAAAATCTTAAGATTTTCTCCTCGTTCACATTGCAATTTTGGAACTAATTCTAATTTATTCTTGTTCACATTATAATTTTAGAACTAATTCTAAATTAACCTTGTTTATATTATAGTTTTTATACATTCTTATTTGATTTTGATGCACTTGTCGGAAGTACATCACAACAACGTAAGGAAGGATGAATGGATGTTGGACACTATTAAATAAATATTGGATGAATGAAAAATATGTGATGGATGAATTTTAATCTAGATGAAGAATAGATGAATAAAAAGTATATAATGGATGAATTTTATTTTAGATGAAGAATAGATGAATGACAATTATAAGATGGATGAAAGTTATATTGGATGAAAGATTAGATGAATGTCTACAAATTAATAGGTGAATGAGTATTGTATCTTTAATGCTTTATAACTTTTGCAATTCTTATCCATTTTGACTGAATTTTATGTCTATGGAAAGCTCTTGAGATATAAGAATGGATTATGCACATTAAATTTAAAGTTAAAATATACAAGATTGCTGTTTTGGCCGTTGAAAGAGGACTGAATTAGTAGAGTCACATTTTGACTATTAATATGAATTAAGGTTCCATTGCTTAGAGTTTAATTAGGTTGCATGTAGTGTGAAGAATTACTTTTGAGTGAGTTAAGTGAATTTAGTATATAAATGAATTAATAAAAAATCATTTTACCTATATGTGAGTGAAGTTAATCCACCAGACTACAAAATGCAATTAAGGTGGATTGATTTAGCTTATACTAGTGTTTTTTTGACGAAAGCTCTTTCTATTTCAACACTATATATATAAATTACAAGAACCTTAAGTATTTCATATCAACACATATTTTGAATTATTGCCAGGCTTGTTGAAGCATGTCTTTGTCAAGATTTGAATTCATTATTACTTATCGGCAAGGAAAACAACAAGGTTTGTCCAATATCCTTTCTATTCATTCTTATCTTGCACCAAAAGAAAGAAATGCAACTTTTGATCTACAAAAGATAATCTTGTTGAAGCCAGAATAATTTTATTTTTGAATAATAAAATTAATATTGACTATTGATTTAATTTTTTTAAACAAATCCAATTAAGTATGTCTTTAGATCCTCTTAATTATGATATTCATAATAATTTATCTAAATTCAATAATACTTCTAAGTTTGAATTTAAAAACAATCTACTCTATTTTGAAGGATGCTTATATATTCCAAAAAAAAAAATACAACTATGTGCTTTTAAAGCTCAACATAACTTTCTTATAATAGATTATTTAGGATACAATAAGACTTTGGAACTAATATCAAGAGATTTTTGGTGACTTCAAATGTAGAAGATAGTTAAAGAGTTTGTGTAATCATGTGATATTTGTTCAAGATCAAAAACTCCTTGTCATCGACTATACAAACTTTTTCAATCCTTACTTATATTGAAACAGCCATGGTCTTCTGTCTCTATAAATTTTATCATAGATCTATCAATTTTAAATTCATATGATTTCATATTTGTAATTGTAGATCGTTTCATGAAGATAGTATATTTTATACCATATATTAAATCTATCACAGATAAAGAAATAGCTAAATTCTTTCTTAACAACATCTATTGCTATCATAGATTGCTAAAAGATATTATATTAGATAGATAGATGCAATTTGTATCAAAAATTTTGAAAATCCTTTTCAAGATATTGAAGGTGGATATAAAACTATTTTCAGCCTTCCACCCTCAAATTGATGGACAAATAGAATGGATAAATTAAATTTTGGAGCAGTATTTAAGATATACCATTAATTATTATCAAGATAATTGGACAATTCTTTTGCCATTGGTACAGTTTACTTACAATAATTCGATATATCATTCTACTTAACAAACACTTTTCTTTGCCAATTACAAATATCATCCATGATTTGATATTTTTGACTTTTCAAAGGTTGATAATCTTGCGATGGAAGATCTAACAAATCGATTGTCAAACCTACATGCAATAATAAAGATATAATTAAAAGTAACTCAAAAATAACAAAAGACTAATGTAAATATCTATTGTAAGAAACAGCCCCAATTCTAAGTGGGTGATAAGATATGGCTACTTTGTTGTAGTATCAAGACTATTTGTTCTTATAATAAATAAGATTATTGAAGGCTTGGTCCATTTTTGATTTATACATAAGTCAATCTAGTTGTTTATCAATTAAACCTATCAAAGTCTATGAAAATCTATCATATATTCCATGCATCTTTACTTGAATCAAATAAAAAAGTGGATATACAAGAAAGAAGATAAATGCCACAACCTCATATAGAAGTGGACAACAAGAAGAATTTGAGGTAGAAGAGGTCTTAGATTCAAGATAATATCGAAATAGGTTGAAATATCTTATACATTGGTGTGGATATGATAGTAGTCAATATATATAGGAGCCATTTAAGAATCTAGTAAATACATCAGCTAAAATCAATACATTTCATCAATAACAATTATTAAAATCAAGATGAAGAGACAAGAAAATGTTTATTATAAAGCATAGCAAGTTCAATATATATTTTATTCTATATTATATCATTATTTGTTATTTCTTTGGATTTTAGTGCTAAAGAGATGGAGAATAAAAAACTAGCAAATTCAATTTAAGAGCTATTATTTGCTGAATTATTTGACAAGACATTACAAATATCACAATCTTCAAGATGACGGAATAGAGATGAAGATCCTAAAGAATAACATGTTCTTTTTTGTATTGATGGTGAGATACAATATATTTGATATCATGACCTTAGGAGAAACTCCCGTTGTTTGATGATACTTTTAAAAATAAGAACTATTCTTGATGGTATTTCAAATATTTTCTTTGAAAAAAATTATAAAGGCCTCAATAATGATCAAATATCATGGTGGTCTTCCTACCTTAGTATAGAATACTATTGATAGTTGAGAAGACCTATCAACTATCTTCAAAGGGAATAAAGATCAAAATATGTGGCAAATATAATTTGGTACATCTTAGATTTTTTTACTATGTAATCATTGCTCTTTATAGAACTTGTCCCTAGAAGGGGAGATAATGTCATGGACATAAGATTTATTCCAATAATTATCTAAGTAATATAGATAGATAGAAGTAAGTAAAGATAGGCTAATTTATTAATATCTTATAGAGAAGCTTTCTAAAAGCTTTCTAGAAGCTTCATAGACATAGTTTTATCTTCATGCATGTCTTTAGGCAATTGATAGGTTAAAAATTTGGCCAATAAATTAGCCACGTGTTGTACATATTGGTAGCTTATAAAACAAGCTAAATATGTGGCGTACATGTAAAAAACTTGTTTTACAAGTGTAATACATGTTTTACAAATTGAATATATGTTGAACGTCCTATAGAACGTTGCAATGTAGCTTTTAGGTTAATAGTATATATAGAGACAAGTGTGAAGCCTTTTTCACTCTTGTCAATATCTTTTTTATTTTTAGTCTTATTTCAAGAGTCTTTAGTATTCTTATCTTTGATAATAGCCATTCTAATTTTAATATTATTCTATTTTTAGATTATTTTTTATTCTTTTAAGTAACAGGAGAGTGTATTGATATTTTTTTCTTAAGGTTTATGTCTTTGATATGCTTCCATATGTGCTAAAGATAACTTCCAATATAAATGTGCATATTGCTTTTACAGTCTTAATTCTCAATGCCCTTCTTTCAATATAATTTGATAGTTCTTCTCTTGCCAAAATTAAATCTTTTATACCCTAAAGTCTTCATGGCATAGCTATCAAATCAATCACCCATTAAAAATATATTGAAGGTGGATAAGTAGGATGTAATCCATTTCTATATTTAATCTTAGATTATAGCTAATATTTTATGCATGATCTTATAAAGTCTTCTACATCTTTATATAAGCCTTTCCACCAAAAGTTTTTTTTGATCTTGGTATATGTGATCCAAACTCCTCTATTTCTTACCTAAAGTGTGTCATGAAATTCTTTCAAAATCTTATTTTTAGTCTCAAGATTTCCTACTATCTTCAATAAGATTTTGTCACTTCTTTTTTGCTTCTTCCATAATAATCCATCTTTAAATAAATAACTATGAAATTGGTGCCTAATGTCTTTGAAGGTTTTATCTATTCAACCTTCTTACTTTTTCATTGTACTCAAATAAATTCCAATATCCTTCAAATTGCCTTCATATAAACCTTTATAGAAATTTTGAATCTTTTTATTAAAATCTATTTTACTAATAGCAAATAAATTTTTATAGCTCCTCTTTTCTTGATCTTTTTTTTTATCATGTACCATCATCTCTTTTTTAAAGGTATACCTAGCTTTAAATAACATATCAACCATCAAGTTCATTTTATTAATAATTGTTATAATTAAGATTTACTCTAATAATTATCTAATTAATATAAATAGATAGAAATAGATAGAAGTAGATAGAAGTAGGTTAATTTCAAGATATAGCTTCAATACCTTAATAGAAGTAGGTTAATTTCAAGATTCAAGATGACATCAAAATCAGCTAGAATATCTTGTACATTGGCGCACATACAATATCAATGAATACACATAGGATCTATCTAGGAATCTAGCAAATGCATCAGCAAAAGTCAATACGTTTTATCAACAACATCCATCAAAACTACGATGAAAAGTTAAGAAAATCCTTGCTATAAAGCCAAGTAAGTTCAAAAGATGTTTCATTTTATCTTGTATCATTGTCAAATATTTCTTTGAATTTGTTCATGCCAAAAGAGATGGAGAATCAACAACCTATGAATTTAGTTTAAGAACCATCATTTGTTGATTTATTGGATGAAATATTAGGACTATCACAACCTTCAAGACAATGGAATAGAAATGAAGATCCTTAAGAACGCCATGTTCTTCTTTAAATTGATGGCAAGATACAACATATTTGGTATTACAACCTTGGAAGAGACTCCCGATGTCGTGTTGTGGTTTGGCTATTATGTGAAAAAATTGTACATGTATATTTAATGTACAATTTATTACTTAGCTAAAAGAAAGTCATATTAGTGGATTTTTATTGATTATAGGATGTGATTAAGTTGCTAGTTTAGAAAAGATCTATTAAAAGGATTATTATTAAGGTTTATACAACCTTATTTTTTTTTAGTAGTGACTTTTGAAGTTGATTTTATATTGATAGTAACTTGTATATATCTTAAGTCACCTATACTAGACATTGGTGATCCTTAAGATCTTATTTATTTCTTTTATTTGATGCTTAAAGCACCAAGTATGTAAATCTTATAAGAAGAAGGGTTAGAAAAGAATTTTTAGTATAAAAAGGATAGTTTGGCCATCTATGTGGATGAATAGAGGTGGATGATAGAAATCTCTATTCTAATTGGCCAAAAATCATATCCAATGGGCTTCAAGGAGGCTGCCCGAGGGTTTACTAGGAATTAGGGTTTGTTTTTGGAGAGGAGTTGAACATCAGAGGCTAGGATCATAAGGTTTAGGTTTTTGAATTTGGTTTAGGTACAAATTTTGTGTGATTTGCACTTTTTATGAAGAAGTTATAGGCGCGCAAAGTTAAGGTGTCGATTTTGGACCTACTGTCATTCTTTTGGATACAACTTACGCATATAGAGTAAAATCAAGGATTGGCGACTAAGGTTGGAGAGAACACTTTTATAGCTACACTTTTTATATACAGCTTGATAAAATCCAAGCTACAATTAAGGAATTATTGGAAGTTGAAGTCAGTACTTACAAACTTAAGGGTAGTAAGTGACCCGCTTACATAGTGGTTATATTTTGAGCTATATCTTAAGTAGTTTGATAGATTTTTGGCTCAAAATTTTCAAGAGTGTATCTGTTTATGTCACAAGACTATGTGCAAAAATTTTGTGGCATTAGAATTTTGGATTTGTGAGATATGAGGAAAATAGTCTCTAAGCTAGGGTTTTAAATACCTGCAAGGGGCTTTGAGATATCAAACGATTGGAAACGAATTTATAGTTGATTCTTTCTTGTAATGAAACTTAAAAGAATTATCTATACTTTGAACTAAATTTTATAGAAATTAAATAGTTGGATCAAGAATTATTGGACTCTAAAGTTCAGCAAGAAATAAATCCTTGCGGATAAATAAAATTTTGAAGGGTTTTTGTGGAAATTTGAACCCTTTTTGTACAAACTTATTTGAATACAAGAGGGTTTATATATATAACTTCTCTTTTGTGAGATTTTTATATTATTTGTCTTTTTTATTAAGGACAAATCACATGTTGGATTTTTGCCATCAAGTTTCAAATAAACTCTCCACAGCCAGGTACCCAGTGTATTTCCAGATAGAAGACCACGTCATATGACACCGGTGTTTGGTAATACTTTTAGAAATAGAAACTATTCTTGATAGTGTTCCAAATATTTTCTTTGAAGGAAGTTATGAAGGTCTTAACAATGATCAAATAATAGGGTGGTCCTTTTATTTTGATATGGGATACTATCGACGATTGAGAGGACCTATCAATTACCTTTAAAAGGAGCAAAGATCAGAGTATGTGACAAATATAATTTGGTGAATCTTAGACCTTCTTAATACGTAATCGCCGCTCCTCGTGGAACTCATCTTTTAAAAGGGAAATAATATCATGGTCAAGATTTATTCCAATAATTATCTAATTAACATAGATAGATAGAAGTAGATAAAAAAAAAAAATTAATTTGATAATAACTTATAGAGAAGCTTCTTAGAAGCTTTATAGATATGGATTCATCTTTATACATATCTATTGGTGATTGGTAGGCTAAAAACTTGGCCAATAAGCTAGCCACATGTTGTACATGTTGGTAGCTTGTGGAACAAGCTAGCTACAGATTGCACATATTAATAGTTTGTAGAACAAGCTAAGTAGGTGGCCCATATGAAAGAAACTTGTCTTACAAGTTTGATATGTGTCTTGCAAGTTGGACATGTGTTGGAAGTCTTATAGAATGCTACCACATAATTTTTAGATAGATAGTATATATAGAGATAAGAGTGAAGCCTCCTTCACTCTTGTCAACATCTTTTTTATTCCTAGTCTTGTTTCAAGAGTCTCTAGTCTTCTTGTCTTTGGCAATAGCCATTCTAATTTTAATATTATATCATCTTCGAGTGATTTTGAATAATACAAGAGTATATTTTATTTTTTTATGATTCATGTACTTGTTCTTGACAATAATATATATCAAAATATGATTCAAAATATTTTTATAGGCTATCTATTTTAATATAATAATATCTAGAATTATGTAATTAATTATCATTCTAAATAAAGGCAAATAGTTTATCTTCAAAACCACATTAGTTCCTATCAAATAAATCCTTTTAATCTTTAGAGCAATAAGTGCTCTCCAAAATTTTCTTCTAATTTATAGATAAGCCCTTTGCTTTTTTGTTTGAATCTTGGCTCCAAATCTTATTGAAAATTTTTTCTCTTCCACATCATCTTGTTTAATAATCCATCCAATTCCTAGAGACTTATATCCACTGTTACAATGACTAATCTTCGATATTGATAATTCACTTATCTAAGTATAGATGGTGAACTCAACATCTTCTTCAAATTTTTTATAACTATTTCTTATTCTTCCTCTCAGACAAATCTTTTGTCTTTTTTTAATAACTTATATAATGGCTTTGAAATATGTGCAAAGTGAGGCATCTAAACTTGATAGAATACATATGCATCCAAAATCTTCTAATTTCTGTAATATTTTTATGTGCCTTTATTTTAAATATAGCATTAATATTTTTTAGATTTGATTTATATCATACCTATCACATATGTACTCTACCACAAGAATCTCTCCAACTCCAAATCTTCATTTTTCTACAAATAATATCAAATTAATTAATTCAAGCTTGTTCAATATCTAAGCTGTATCTTCAATGTACTACTTGACAAATTTTCTACAATATTTTGGATCTATAGTTTTATACTTATCTCTTTCTTTATAGCCCTTCATAGGTATATCATCTAAAAATGAGATGATCTTCTCAAGTACAAAATCATTCAATATTTGATTCATAGCATTTTGCACATGAGCCATAGAATTTGTTATACCTTAAGGTAACATATCTATTCTTATTAAATCCAATGGAGCCTTCATGGTAGTCAAGTTTCTATTTTTTTAGCTAGTTGAAATGGATCATATCCAAAATAGAAATCTCCAATAGAATAAATGATATGACCTGCAAATTATTTAGCCACTTTATCTATTATAAGACCTGACTTCATATTTGAAATAATCATTGTATTTATTGGTTGCATATCTTGAATGAACCTCAATGTTCTTAATTTTTTGGATATTGTGAACTATCTATTAGATTAAAAAACAATTGAAGGTTTTAAAATATCCATCTTTATCTTTTCTTTTAATAATTCTATTAATTTTAAAAATAAAGCTCTAAGTACATGTATAGGTTTTAAATTCTATAGAATATGTGGCATAGTGAAGATTATAATAGATGCTAGAATACTAGGATTTATACATCTAATCTCATCAAAAGTCAAGACAAATGATTTACCATGTCTAAAGAGTATTTTTTGAAATATATTTTTTTCCACTAATGTCAAGAAATCACTCCCTCTAATCTTCAGTTTAATCAATGATTTTTAAGTAAATTGATGTCTACTTATATGCTTTTCTTTCAAACTTGGCTCTTTAACTACTTGCTTCGTGTATTGTATAGTATGAAGTAGTAATTGGATAGCTACAAGTTTTACTATCTTTGCCACAATCTAATATTTAATTTGTATTATGGCCTCAGATTTCTACTTGTAACTTGTAATAAGTCCACCTTTTATCACAATCTCTTCTAGCTCTTCATAAGCCCTTCTTTATTATATCTCCACTATAGTATCTTCATCCATATTTATAGCTAAACTTTCAAAAACTTCTACCAAACCATCTTCTAAACTTGTTTCTTCTATTATTTCTACTATAGCTTTATCATCTAAAACTAAATCCATTCTTTTTAAATTTTTCTCTTACTTCTTCACCTTTCTTCTATTTACAAAATCCAAATCTTTAGTCCTTTGAATGCTTATAAATCCATTACTAGTTGTATTTATTATTTTATTTATTCTTCCTATATTATCTAGAAAAAATCTATAAAAAGAAGTTCAAATACGAGCAAAACTATATATATGAGATACACTTGTTAGGATCACACAATAAATCACTTCTAATTGACAGAGTTTAATAAACACCTAAAAGCTCCAAAACAATTCCATCACTTCATCTTCCTACTGCTTCACAATCCAATATAACTTTTATAATACTATGTTATATAATTCTCCTATTGTATTCTCCTGTCTTTTTCTAATCTCATAACAACATCAGACAATATTGCATTGTCTTAACAGACTACATACTATTGCTTCATATTCCAATTATTAGAAATAAATTCTCACTAAGAACTCATTCTACAATTAATCATCTCTTTAATATTCTCTTTCACTGCTCAATTCTCACAACCAATATGACACAACATCTTTCTTTACAATGAAGCTACATTGATATATTCAATCTTTGATTTCCAATCCACGACATCAAACTCAACCATCAACAACTTTATTTTCTTATTCAACCACATATAAATTGAATTTTTTTTTTATTATTATACTCCTCAATTTACATTGTTCAACAACCAAGATGTATTTTGGACTCTCAACATAAGTCTTATCACAAAAGAAAACAAAAAAAAATAAAGAAAAGAGGTAGCACCAAGCTTATCCTAGCTCTCGTTCTTCATAGTCTCACCTCAATTTCTTCTTCTCTCTTCTCTTTATAGTAAAAACTGAGATACCAACCATTCTCTTATCCTAATCACTTTTCCAACTAATTTTTCTATTTTTCCATCTATATTAGCCAATCAATGGATTAATCATCCAATTTATCAATATTTTATCCTTATTCTACAACCAAAATTATCTACTTATTCTATATAGCCCCACTTCTAATTGTGTAGCGCCCTTGCAAACATAGAATTGGTAAAAAAAAAATTCTTCAATAAAACCTTATAAATAAAAATTTATTCATATATATATATATATATATATATATATCCCTCGAGCTCTTTAGATTATTCAATTCCAATATTCTCTATAGATGGTTCTACTGAATCTGGTTCTAATGATAAGTCCTCATCTTCCTCCGATAAATCTACCAGCTCATTCTTCAATTGGGCTCATAAATCTTTGTTATGCACTTCCAATTCACAAACTTAAGCCTCTAATTGCAAAATCCTGACATCTTTTGCTTCCAATTCGTGTTGATGTTGTCTCATCTTTTCCTCCAATTTATCAATTATTAAAACTGGCAGAGCAAACACCTATGACTAATCAATACTGGCTAAATCACCCTCTAATTTTGATACTACCACCTTCAAGGTTGTAATCTCTATCCATAATTTTTCTGTTTCAATTCTATATTCATCATCAAATTTCTTCTTTACCTATTCCAATAATGCTACCTTTTCTCATTCCTCTTTCAACTGACACTTCACTTCTTCCCGTTCCAAATTCTATATCCTACAATTCTATAATAATTCCTATTTTTGGCCTTTTAGGATTTATTGAGTATGTTTTTTTTTTTTTTATCCAAGCTTCATGTTCCTTCCTTAATTTATACTCCAATAATAACTTTGACTTTTCTTTTTCTTTCATAATTTGATCTTCTTCTATAATTTTGTAGCTTTGCTCCAATATCTCTTTCTTGCTTGCATCAAATTATTGCCTTAAATTATCCTCCAATTTACTCATTATGAGCTGCAATTGGGACATCTGACCCAATATGACTTTCTTGAGATTCCTTCCTTTCGATATTCTGGTATTCAAAACTGGAACTCCAGCCACCACCTTCATTGCCAAACAAATTGGAATCCACTCTGGTGTAATCATTTGTATAGCCTCCCATTCCAATGATCTACTTGATTTCTCAATTTCATGCACCACTACCCTTGGACTAGCTAACAGTGCCATCAAACTCCGAATACATCATTGAGGTACTAGAGAGGGTATATTTCTTTCCATTATTGGCGGTGTTTGATTCAATGTATACACAATCATGGAGTGCATATAATTAGAGTAGAATAAAGATACAAATTTTCCTGTCTTCCACTTGGCTCCCATCTCCGCATTGATTCTAATTGCTACAAAAGCTGCCCAATTAAACACCATGCCTTCAAGCATTCCTATTGCAACAAATAATAAGCATTTGGATATATTTACGTTGTTGTGTTGTGGTTTGGCTACTATGTGAAAAAATTATATATGTATATTTAATATATAATTTATTACATAGCTAAATAAAAGCCATATCAATGGACTTTTATAAGTTATAAAATATAATTAGGTTGTTAATTTAAAAAGAATTTATCTAAAAAGATTATTATTGACGTTAATAAAATCTCATTTTATTTTTGATAATGATATTTGAGGTTGATTTTATATTGATAATAGCTTTATTATCAATATATAATAATTTTATATCTTAACTCACCTTTGTTAGACATTGGTGATTTTTAAGATCTTACTTACTTCTTTTATTTAATATTCAGAACATATATTATCCAAATCTTATAAGTAAAAGGATTAGAAAGGAATTTTTAGTATGAAAGGGAATAGTTAGGCCATCTATGTGAATGAATGGAGATGGATGATAGAAGTTTCATTCCTATTGGCAAAAAATCATGTCCAATGGGCTTCAAGGAGGTTGCCTAAGGATTTATTAGGGATTTGGGTTTGTTTTTTGAAAGGAGTCAAACATCAAAGGCTAGGATCAGTAAGTTTAGATTTTTATATATGGTTTTGGTGCAAATCTTGTGTGATTTAGACTTTTTATGAAAGAGATATAGGCACTCAAAGTTAGGGTGTTGAAATTATATCTACTATCACTCTTTTGGATATAACTTGTGCATATAGAGATCAATAGATAATTTGCAACTAGAATTAGAAAGAACACTTTTTTCACTATATTTTTTATATATGGCTTGATGAAATCCAAGCTGAGATGAAGGAGATATTGAAAGTTGAAGTCAATACTTAGAAGCTAAGGGCAATAAGTAACCCTACTTAACTAGTGATTACATTTTGAGCTATATTTTAGGCAATTTGATAGATTTTTGGCTCAAAATTTTTAAAAGTGTATATATTTATGTCACAAGACTATATAAAAAAATTTGTAATATTATGATTTTGGACTTGTGAGATATAAAGAAAATACAACTCGAGTATCTTTGAGCTAGGGTTTTAAGCACTTGCTAGGATTTTTGAGATATCGAATGATCAAAAATGAATTTATGATTGATCTTTTTTTGTGGTAAAACTTAAAAGTATTATGTATACTTTAAAAAAAATATTATAGAAATTGAATAGTTGGATCTAGAGTTATTAGACTCTAAAGATCAAGAAGAAATAAGTCTTTACAGATGAATAAAGTTTTGAAGGGTTTTTATAGAAATTTGAACTTTTTTTGTACAAACCTACTTGAATACAAGAGGGTTTATATATATAACTTTTTTTTTATAAGATTTTTGTATTATTTATCTTTTTATTAAGGATAAATCACTTGTTGGATTTTTGCCATCAAATTTTAAGCAAACTCTTCATAGCCAGGTACCCAGTGTATTCTCAAATAGAAGTTCACACCATACAACAATGTGGTATATTGATTCAAGCCTAAATGCTTCTAAATAAAATGCATCCACTCCATAAGCTCTAATGTAAGTGCCTTCGCCACCTTCCAGCCTTGATTTTTTTTCAATAATGTCAATCTACCTTTGAAATAGCTTTTCGATCTGAAATCACTAGACACTTCAATCTCCATTGCAAATTCACCAATTAGTAGATGCAATATCTTTTGTAAGGTATTCTCATTGATTCCAATAATACTCCCTTTTATTACACTCAAACCATCTTTCGAGTCATAATTTGCTATATATTTTGCCACCAGTTCTACATCAATTGGCGGCAACTTATCTGACTTTTGCAAATATGCATATAACTTTGCATTTCTAAAATCTCTCTGCCTTTGTGGGGACCAACAGATTTTCAACTTTATTGGTTCTATATTGGTGATAATTACTATGGACGGCAACTCCAAATTGCTCTTATTTCTCACATTATCGCAACTTTCCTCTCTGTTTGTAATTCTCTTTGATCTTTCCATTGTCATTGTGGAATACTTGCTTTTCACTCCTTGCTCACATTGACACTACTTTCTTGCTTACTGAAGTAAATCTTATACTCCAATAAGTACGTCCCACACAATAATGGTCGAATTGCTAAAGAAAACTTATACTACATGCCTCGCTTTTAATCTTTTACTCAAGGTTTGAATCCACAATTCCTAATCCAGTTTGCCATAACATCACTTCTGATTTTCCTAACTAGTCAACATTAGAATCCAAAATCAACCATCAGTTATATTTACTAACTATTATATACCTACAATATATTATATACACCTGTAATCTATTATTCATAGGTAAGCCCTCTTCCTAATTATTTTTGAAATCCATCTCAAATTTGTGTGGAATAAAGTTGGAATTGGTTTCTGTTGATTTATGTGATAAATTGACTGTCCATAAAATCTTCTAATTGAATTGAACCATTAAAAAAACCTTCTACTACACAATATAATCTATGCCATTGGACTTGAAATTTTTTCAAAAAATTGTGAAATTTGCTATCATAAAGAAGCACTAGATCATTGGACAAAAAAGATTTGGGGCATAATTTACTATCATAATAATTCTTATGGCGATGTTATCATATTACATTTACGTGCAGTGTGTAAAAATATTATATATTTTATATTTATTGTTATTATATTTGTGAATGCTAGAGATTATTTTAAAAGATATTATAAGGAGAGGATTTATTTTAGCCACTTAATTAGTGAATTAAGATGGCTATTTGTTTTGGTTTCTACCTTACTTATATCTTAGAATAGACTCTTTTGTAATTAGAAGAAAGCTAAAGGTTGTTTTATCTTTCTTGTTGACTTTGAGATAGCATGGATCTTGTAAGGAATAAGAAAGAAGAGTATGGGGTGAATAGGGCTTGACCAATAGGGCTCCCCATGTGGGCGTGTCATAAGCTGATGTGGAAGAAAAGGAGAGAAGACTCCTCTTGTTGAAGAGAAAGGTTTCAATTTTTGAGTAGTGAACTTTGGAGAGGGAGAGCTCCGAGGATATAAAAGCATTTGTAATGAAATTTGGAGGGTGTATTTTTTGAGTTGTGAAGATTTTAGAACCTACTCATTTGCTTGTATTGGAGTTGTGACCAAAAAGTTACACTTGTTTTAGTGGAATAAGGTCTGCTACTATTGAAAGGTGACGGCAGAAACTTCGAGCTACCACTGCAAGTTTGATTTCAACTCTTTCTTAGTGAAATTTGAAGAAAGTGTGGAAAATTTTGCTAGCTTTCCATCAAGCTATCTCTTGTAGCATTTGGAGTTGGAGAGAGAAAGTTGTGAGCTTGAGAGTGGAAAAGGGTCTACTACCACCTGATGAAGAGGGGTAGAGAATTTGTTCAACCACCCAAGTCGGAAAATCTCTTTAATCTTTTTGATATTTTAGATACTTATAGTAGCTTGTGTAAGCTTTCCATAAAAACAAAAATTAATGCATTTGAAGCTTCTATGAAAGATTTATGAGCCATGAAGTATCAAGAGGGCAAATTGTTACTAAGGTTTGAGGAATAGATTCAACTAGCTATAAAATCTGAAGTTTGAGAGGTATATACGTGAAATTTTAAGACAAGTTAGATGATGGAGTGAGCTTTCTAAAAAGCTATTGCATGTCTAATTTAGAGAAGGGAAGCAACTAAAACAAAGGCTGAAGTGAAGACGAGCTTTGCTGCCTTTGTATTTGTTGGGAATTTTTAGTACCTATTTCATTTAGCCATAACTTTTAAACGGTAAGACTTCTATTTGTGAAAATTTTACATATTTTACAATAGATTATTAGCTTTTCATCGGCTATAAGAACGCTAGATTTGACCTTTGGATGAATTTTTAGTGATTTATTTAGTTTTAGCTTGTTGTATAACTTGTATTCCTCATATGCGGTCATATTTGAGGTATACTTGAGTATATACATACTTTGTTTATACTTATTATATAAGTGTATATACTTGCATTTATATCAAGTATTTATACAAGTATTATACCAAGAATTATATTCTTTTTTATATAAGTATTTTATGAGTATTATATATAATATTTGTATAAGTATTATATCAAGGATTATATTCTTTTTTATACAAGTGTTATACCAAGGATTATACTCTATTTTGTACAAATACTATACCAAAGATTATATTCTATTTTTGTACAAGAATTATATTTTATTTTTATATAAGGATTATATTCTAATATTGTACAAATATAGAAGATACTTGTACAGCTTCTTTTCATATTCCCTGCTAGTTCTAGTAGTAGCTAGGAATCTGGTGTTTTTCCAAGGCAAATTCTCTCTATCTAACAATGTTGTATAGCTTCAATAGTCAAAAGAGTCATAACCCTAACTTCATCCAATTTTTTTAATTATATTAACCAATATTGAAGGGATTCCTTGTCATCAAGATGCTCATCCAACACAATTCTCAAATTCTAAACTTCCATTTAATTGATAATATTGCCTCTTGTACACCAATTGGAATGGTATAGAATTTGTAGTCACTTTATACGTAGTATGATACATCCACAAAGCTACAAATAATATTGTATTCCAATCTATTCTCACATCAAACACATTCTTAATTAAAACTTTACATAAAATACTGTTGGTCTTTTCAGTCTGTCCATTGGTTTAAGGATGATATGGCGTTGTTTTTCAATGTTTGATCTCATATTTATCTATCAAAGCTGCAATTATAGAATTAATAAAATACGAACCTCAATCACTAACCAATTCTTTGGGACATCCAAAGCGAGTGATAATATTCTTATATAAAAATGTAGCTATTGTATTGGTATTATTAATTTTTGTTGCCACCGCCTCAACCCATTTTGTTACATAATCGATTGCTACCAAAATATATCTTTTTTATCTATTTCGCGAGGCTAGTGCAATTGATTCTACAAAATCAATATCCCATTTTTCAAATAGTGCTTGTGCCAAAAATTTTATCAATAGCATGGTAGAAGTATCAATAGGTCGACCAATACGCTGACAAGGATCACAACATCAGACATATTGGTGTACATCTGAAAACAGTGTTGGCTACCAATATCTAGCCATTAAAGCTTTGCAAGCAGTACTTTTATCAGCAAAGTGCCCACCGCAACTATCTAGGTGACATACATCTACTATGGTATGTATTTCACTTTGAAATATACAATGTAATATTCCATCCTTCCCTTATTTAAACAAAGCATTGTCATAGTAAAAGTCCACTTCAGGTAGATGCAAGGTCCCTCTTTAAAATCAAGTTGGATCCAATATGCACAAACTTTCTTAAATTTTTCTTTTATAGTCACAAAACCATGCGAATAGTAAATCAACAAACTAGAAGCTTAAAAATTTATAAATCAAAATCTAGCCGTTTATATAAGTTCAAATTTTGGAAGCATAGAGTTCACTTTTTTAATCATCTTCACAAAAATTCTCAACCATGAATTCATTACCGATCACCAAATATCATCAAAATACTAGCAAGTAATTATATAAGTAAAAACCAAACCAGAAACTTGAAAATTCATAATTTAAGATCCAACCATTCAAATAAGCTCAAAATTTGGAAAAAAATATCCCATACCTTTGATCTTTGTCATATAAATTTTGAGCAAAGAATTCATTGCTGATCATTAGATTTCACCAAATCCTTGGCAGATACTTTTAGAAGTCAAATCTCAAATAAAAGCTTCAAAATTCATAATTTAAGATCTAGCCGTTCAAATAAGCTCAAAATTTGGGAAAACATAATTCATACCTTTGATCTTTGTCAAATAAATTTTGAGCTATGAATTCATTTCCGATCGTTAGATATCACCAAATCCTTAGCAGAAACTTTTAAAAGTCAAAACCCTAGACACCTGAGAACAAATTTGCCATTACTCCCTAATCAAAGTCTCAATTGATACGAGATTTTAGATATAGATTCTTTATAGTATAAGTAATATGTATACAAAAAATGAGCTTCAAATTCTTCTTCAAACTCAAGTTCTAGCTTAAAGCAAACCCTTCTATTTATCTAACTTCTTCAAAATCCTAGTTTAGTTTGCTGGGTTTAACTAGCCATAACTCACTCATTTTAAACTCATTTCTATCAATTCTTGGATGTAAAATGTATAACTTAAAGTCTAGTTTCTAACCCAACTTCTCGATTTCTTTCTAATATCTTAAAACTTCTAATATACCCTAAAAAGTGATAGTAGGTGTCATATTAGTAGTCTAAGTTCAAATAAGCATATCTCTCTCATCTAAGCTCCCAATTATGCGTTTCTACTACCTAAACTCATGCCAAGAAGAAGCTCTCTTTGAATACTTCTTTGCATTTGCCAAAAAATCCCGTCTTCTTCTCCTCCAAGCTCGTCAAAGAAGTCGC
Organism: Physcomitrellopsis africana; assembly: GCA_036785485.1. Classification (NCBI taxonomy): domain Eukaryota; kingdom Viridiplantae; phylum Streptophyta; class Bryopsida; order Funariales; family Funariaceae; genus Physcomitrellopsis; species Physcomitrellopsis africana. Next base: position 88,913 of record JAWRVF010000808.1, read on the forward strand.
AGCCAAGGTCTTCAAAGTTCAAGTCAACAATTAATAGTTTAAAGTTATAAAAACCCCAAATCTAATCCTCCAAGTCAGCATTATTAATGGTAGCCAACTATTGACATCCAAATCTACTATTTATTCTTGGTAAAATCCTAAATTCAACCTCAAAGTCAAAACTCCTTATATCTACAAATATAACCCTGAATCTACTAAAATCTAAGATTGGAAAAAAGATAAAAGAAATAAAAGAAAGTTTTAAGGCTAAATCAAAGTTAAAGTTAAGGTTAAAGATAAGGTAAAATTTTAACCAAAGAAAAAGAAAGAAAGTAAGAAATTTTTTCCAAACTATATAAAAATTTAGATTGGTAAGAAGAAAGAAAGAACTTAATAAAATTTTGAAGAAAAGATAGTTAAGTTAGGTTTCTATATATGGATGTATTTACTTCACGACAACATTACCTATCATGGTGTATAGAGCACTTCTCAAAATTTGACACCACTTAAGTTTCTCACTATAAGTAAGTGGAAATGTTTGAAATGTCAAATATTGAATCAATTCACTATATTCTGGTGAAATTACATCCATAGCAAATAATTTTGCATCAAGAATTGTATCATTAATAGATTCATTATCCAATATATTGGTCAAACGAGATAAATAGTCCACATTAGCATGTTTCTTACTTGGTCAAACATTAATAATAAAATTAAATTCTTGAAGGAATAACATCCATTGAGCAATGTGTCTACTCAGTTGAGGATTCATTATCCAATATATTGATCAAACGAGATAAATAGTCCACATTAGCATGTTTCTTACTTGGTCAAACATTAATAATAAAATTAAATTCTTGAAGGAATAACATCCATTGAGCAATGTGTCTACTCAGTTGAGGTTTATTAATTATATATTTAAGAGCATCGTGATTGTTATGAAACACAAATAAATAACCAAGCAAATAATGCCAAAATTTTTGTACAGAGTAGATGATATCCAAGGCTTTTCATTTAATTATAATACAATATTATTCTGCAACAACAAATTATTGAATTACATAGTATATTGGATGATCCAAATCTTTTTCATCTTTTTGACTTAACACGGATTCAATAGCAATATTGGATGTATTAATACAAATATAAAATAATTTTGTCCAAAATAATGTAATAAATATTAATGCAGACAACAATTTTTGTTTCAATTCTTTAAACACAATTGTACATTCTTTAGTCTATATTGGATTAGACCCATTCAATGCTTATTTCTTTAAGAAATTAGTTAAAGGGTGACATATGACTACAAATGAATCAATAAATTATTGATAATAGCTGATATGGCCTACAAAATCACGAACACTAGATATTATTTCTGACTTCGATAAGATTAATATATGAGTAACTTTATCTAGGTCAGTAGTAATACTAGCCATGGAAACAATGTGTCCCAAAAGCTTTCTTGTAAGTACATCAAATTGATACTTCTCAGAGTTTAAAGATATTCCATACTTATCACATTGATCCAAATATTTATCAAGATGTAGAAATCCAGATTCCCACATAGGCTATCTTATTCTAAAAATTCCAATTGCTTTGCAATTATTAGCCTTGTATTAGTATTAGTTTATTAAGATATGCAAGGAATTAAAAGAACTAATAATATACATAATTAGAAATGCTTTAAATCTTAAAATGGATTAATTTGTTTGTTTCAAGTTGCAGATGATTTCGGCCTAATACTAGCTGGATAAGAAGTTTGGATGTTGTTTGAAACTCCGTCTCTACCTTCCATCTTCATTTTATTTTAAAATTTATTTTATTTTCTTAATTAATTATTTTAAAATTTTGGTACTAGGCCGTGTACTAGACCTAAAAATCGGGTATCAAACTTAAAGGCCGGGTACCAAGTGGGTATCAATTCCATGTCGGTTCAAGTACCAAAGCGACGTTGGGCCTGAATCTGCATGCCTGCATGAGCCCGCTGTCATACTGCATTTACGTGCAATGTATAAAAATATTAAAAATCTTGTTTCTATTGTTAATATATGTGTGAGTGCTAGAGGTTATTTTAGAAGATATTATAAGGAGAGGATTTATTATAGCCACTTAGTTAGTGAATTAAGATGGCTATTTGTTTTGTTCCTACCTTATTTATATCCTAGAATAGACTCTTTTGTAATTAGAAGAAAAATAAAGGTTGTTTTACCTTTCTTGTTGACTTTTGAAGTAGATTGGACCTTGTGAGGGATAAAAAAGAAGAGCATGGGGTGAATAAGGCCCATCCAATAGGATTTGGCTGCCCATGTGGACATCTCATAGTCTAATATGGAAAGAAAGGGAGATATACTCCTCTTGCTAGACCGAGAGGGGAGGAAGAGTTTTGAGTGGTGAACTTTGGAGAGAGATAGCTCCAAGGAGATAGAAGTGTTTGTAGTGAAAATTATTGGATGTGTTCTTCAAGTTGTGAGAATTCTAGAACCTACTCACTTGCTTGTATTGGAGTTGTGAGCAAACAATTATGCTTGTTTTAGTAGAGTGAGGTTTGCTGCCACCTGACGAAGAGGGGTAGAAACTTCGAGCTGCCACTGCAAGTTTGATTTCAACTCTTTCTTAGTGAAATTTATAGAGAGTGTGGAAAATTGTGCTAGCTTTCTATCAAAAAATCTCTTGTAGTATTTGGAGTTAGAGAGCAAAAGTTGTGAGCTTGAGAGTGGAAAAGGGTTTGTTGCCACCTGACGAAGAGGGGCAGAAACTTTGTTCAACCACCCAAGTCGGACAATCTCTTTAATCTTTTTTATAATTTAGGTGCTTGTAGAAGCTTGTATAAGCTTTCCACAAAAACAAAAATCAATATATTTGGAGCTTTGATGAAAGTTTTATGAGCCGTGAAGTGTCAAAGAGGGAAAATTGTTGCTAGGGTTTGAAGAGTAGAATCGACTAGCTACAAAAACTGGAGTTTGAGAGGCATGCATGCAAAATTTTAGGGCAATCTAGATGATGGAGTGAGCTTTCTAAAAAGCTATTGCATGTCCAATTTGGAGAAGGGAAGTGATCACAACAAAGGCTGAAGTGAAGAGGAGCTTTGCTGCCTTTGCATTTGCTTGGAAATTTTAGCGCCTACTTCTTTTAGCCATAACTTTTAAATGGTAAGTCATCTATTTGTGAAATTTTGATATGTTTTACAATGGATTATTGGCTTTCCATAGGCTATAAGCACGCTTGATTCGACCTTTGGATGAAGTTTTAGTGATTTATTTAGTTTCAGCTTGTTGTATAACTTGTATTCCTCATATGCGGTTGTATTTTGAGGTATACTTGAATACATACATACTTTGCTTATACCTTTTATACAAGTATATATACTTGTATTTATACAAGTATTCTACAAGTATTCTATAAGTATTATATAAGTATTATACATAATATTTGTATAAGTATTTGTACAAGTATTATACCAAGGATTTATACAAGTGTTTATACAAGTATTTGTATAAGTATTATTCAAGTATTTATACTTTATATTTATACAAGACTTATACAAGTATAATACAAGTATAACTTGAAAGCTTGAAGAAATATTGTGCAAGTATAGAACATACTTGCACGGCTTCCTCTCATGTTCCCTGCTAGTTCTAGTAGCAGCTAGGAACCCGGTGTTTTTCCAAGGCGAATTCTCTCTACCCGACACCGCGCTGTCGTAGTAGAGAGAATTTGCCTCAAGAAAGTACTGGGCTTCTAGCTGCCACTAATTACTCAACCAAGATCCAAATATAATAAAAATCCAAATTTATATAAAAAAGATCTTCATAGGGCTATTACACCCAATACATAAGCCTTATTTCCTCAAACCACTCAAAACATAACAAATGCTCTAAAACCCTCATTCCCCCGTATAGAGGGAATTTTTTTATCAATTTATAATTTTTAATCCAACTGTTTCAATCTATTCAAAATTTATATAAAGTACTAATATAGTCTTTATAACTACTACTACAAATTGCAACTATTGATTCTTTACCAATCTTTAGATATTGCCAAAATCCTAGCAGTAGCTTCAAACCCTTGTTTACAAACATCTATATACTAAATTCTTCATATCTCATAATCTAAAAGTCCAAATGCTATGAAACTTTGATGCATAGCTTTTTGGCATAATATTACACCTTCTTAGAAAGTTTGAGATAAAATATCATCCAGAAACTCAAGATATGGCAAATCCCATCACTCTCAACAAAATGGCCTACTTACTACCTTAAAATTCAATCTGCTATCTTTGACTCCCAATATCTTCTTCTTTAGAACTTCAAATGTAATAAATCTTCCACATTGGGTGTAGAGTTTAAAATCACCTCTCTAGCCGCACCTCCCAATCTCTAAAAGCTCTCGTACAACTCTTCCAATCCTCAAAAGAGTGACAGTAGGTACAATTTGTATACCCTAATTTCAATCACCTACTCCTCCTTCATTAAAATTCCAAATCCCTCAATTTTTAAACCAAAATTGTAGCCAAAAAAAAAAAGCTTTCTAACCCTAGTCTTTGATTTTCTAATGGCTTTCCTAAAGTTGCTGAAATCCTTGTTCTTGTTGTAGGTAGCCTCCTCAAAGCCTATTGGGCATGACCATTAACCAATAAGAATGAAGAACTTCACCCCTTGTCTTTGTTCATTCAAACTTTGTCTTCATCCTTCCAAATAAACCTCTTAATAGTTTAATTGTTCATCTTTAGGCCCCAACTTTCTCTCAAGGCTTCATACTAAATATTTAGATTCTATATAATTTAAATCCCATTACAAAATTAAATAAAAATCTAAAATAAAGTTTCTTATACCAACTCTTTTTAATTTACTTTTCTAACCATTCTAATACATATCTAAATCTATAAACATATTATGTATTTTGAATAGATTTTACATATTATAAATAATTACAGTATGACAATATGCTGGCATGAAGTTTGTGAAATTTTCATCACTACAAGGATTTTGAATTGCAGCTACAGTAGAGGCAGCAATGTTTCTAAATTAGACCGTGGCACAGGCCCTGACCGAAGTCCCACGATTATGTACAGTTGAATCAGTTATTTCATCCAACGAGGAGGAGAGGCAGCTGCTATGATAGGACCTAACCAAGATGGACTGTGTCAACTTCCTAAACAAATCCTAGGGCTTTCAGAAAGGTCAGGTCTTTCATGAACTTATCCCTCTAGGAATTCTTCTAGAAGAAATTTGGGCCAACCTGGATGCATGGACGATACATGTATGGCATCAAGTCTATGTGTTTGTTATAGAGAAAAGAACTATGCAACAACACTACATCAATGGCAGAACTCTAGTTTTCAGCCATCAATATCGGAGTGGTGTCATATTACATTGTCGTATGACGTGGCCTTTTATCTAGAAATATACTGGATACCTATCTGTAGAGAGTTTATTTGAAATTTGATGGAAAAAATCCAACAGGTAGTTTGTCCTCAATAAAAATGACAAATAATGTAATAATCTCACAAAAGAAAAGCTATGTATATAAACCCTCTTATATTCAAGTAATTTTGTACAAAAAGGGTTCAAATTTCCACAAAAACCCTTCAAAACTTTATTCACCTGCAAGGACTTATTTCTTACTAAAATTTAGAGTTCAATAATTCTTGATCCAATCATTCAATTTCTATAAAATTTAATTCAAAGTATAGATGATTCTCTTAAATTTTATTATAAGAAAGAATCAACCATAAATTCGTTTTCGATCATCTAATATCTGAAAATCCCTAGCAGGTGCTTAAAACCCTAGCTCAGAGACACTTGAGCACTATTTTCTTCATATCTCACAAATCCAAAATCATAATGCCACAAAACTTTTGCATATAGTCTTGTGACATAAACATATACATTCCTGAAAATTTTGAGCTAAAAATCTATGAAATTGCCTAAGATATAGCTCAAAATGTAACTACTATGTAAGCGGGTCACTTATTGCCCTTAAGTTTGTAAGCACTGACTTCAACTCCCAATAACTCCTTCATCCCAGCTTAGATTTTATCAAGCCATATGTGAAAAGTGTAGCCAAGAAAATGCCCATTTCAACCTCGGTTGCCGATCCTTGATTTTACTTTGTATGCGCGAGTTATATCCAAAAGACTGATAGTAGGTCTAAAATTTAAAGAGAATCAAATATTCTAATTGGGAGAAAAAGCTTCTAATCCTCTTAGATATTAGCCACCCTCCTTTTCCAACCTTGATGTTGATCTTCTAGTATCAATATATCCTTTTTGAATTATTTATATATTTTTAATATTTTTAAAATTTTAAAAATTTAAAATAACTACTAGATAAAAAAAAAAATCATTTCAATCTAATTAAAAGATTGCTCAAAATCACAAAAACCCTCACTAACCATTAAATTCCAATTTTTAAGATCCTAGCTAATTGTGAGTCCCACTAATGGATCTTAATTGGTGGATTGATTAAAAATATAGTCTTAAGTCATTTAATTATACAAATATTATGATTAGAGAGTCTTTTTGACTATTTAAATATTTATTAGAATTTAGAAGTATTTATAAATATAAAAGTCTTATTAGAAGAAAAATAAAAAAAAATGGAATCTTAATAAGTCTTGGAGGCAAATATTTTAGTTGATTTAGTATTTTTACTTATTATTAAGTATTAAGATTTAGTTATTGATATTAATGTCTATATTGGCCTTCTATCTATATGTATTACTCATTAAAAACCTATAAATATTATTTAGTAGATAGAAGAAATATGAGAAAGAAATCTCATGTCTTTTTAATTATTTTTATAAAAAATAGAATTTTGAGTTGATTTAAATTTATTTTATTATTACAAAAAATTTCCCAAGGTAGAATAAAATAGCCTTAAATTGATATTATCATCTTTAAAATATTTTAGATATTTTTAGAATTTATTTAAAATTTATTTTAAAAAATTTAGGAATTTTTAGAATAATTTTGAAGACTTTGGTAAAAATGAGTTTTACCACCTTGGGAGCCATTATGAAGAAATGGAGCAAGATTTGAAGGCCACAAGGTTTCTAGGCTAATAGGATATTTTTAAACACCATGATAAAGTCAAAAATGCAAAACTATTAGTTCTACTAGTATAAAATAGGAGGACTAGCAGCTAGTGTAGTCCTTATAGGAAGGGAGGTGTACAAGTCCCATATGGATTGTGGCACCTTGGATGTAGGTAGGAGGATAAGACTAAGGCCTCCTGGCCTCTTTAGGATATCCATATATACTACTTGTGAGCCTTGGTGAGATTCAAACGTATGATCTTTTAAGCAAGTTATTCTTGAAATAAAAAATTTCCACTTAATTTTTTCATTATTTACCTCCTATCTTTGAATTATCATAACTTACTCATAGTAACTTGGATTTACATGTTTTTTATATCATTGGAAAGATAAAAAAAAATTATCTACTTATAAATATAATTTTTACTTTTTACTTTTATTTTTTATTAGATGAAAATTTAATGAATAGACTATGATTAGTTTTGTAGTATGCAATTACTTAAATACACATATTTCACTTATTTTGTATTGTTCTTCTCCTTCATTGTTATTTATTGCTCCTTATACTTCACACCACAATTTATAAGCAACTCTTAATTGAGGCCATCTTATAATTTAGGTTGAGAAGTGAATTTTACCCTCATACTCACTTAAACTCTAAGAACATTTGATCTAACCATTGCATTAAGTTCAAATTCACAACAAACATTTAACACAAGTATATTCACAAATCTACAAATTTTCATCTATAGATTTGCTACAAAATACTCAATATAATTAAAAATACAAATCCACTTAATTTCTCAATATTCAAAATCACCCAAATAAAACCTTGATTTTGCATAGCTTTCACAAAGTTGTTACAAACCTAAAAACCTTAAAACCAATGCTTTAAGAAGCCTTATTGAATTTATTCACAAACTTCACTTTTTGGTTAATTAAAAAAAACTCCTTCTGCTGTAGGCGCATGGTTTTGTACTTTAGAATCTAGTTCAGACCCTAATTCATAACCGGCCCTCTCTAGATATCAATCTAGGATTTTTTTAGATAATTTTTATTGAAAACTATCCTTTAATTTGATCTTAAGATATCTATAATAGTATTTTTGCTAATCTATCTTATTTTATCTTATTTATGGTCCTATAAAATAAATAAAAGCTCTTTTTATAAGAAGGCAGCATTAACTCTGAATATTTTTACTACCTCTCTATTTTTTTATACCTATATTTTTTAAAGTAATTTTATATTTAATCTTTAATTAATTTTTTTTATAATATATATCTTCTTTTGTTCTTTCATCCTATAGCCATGTTATAATACAATAATCTCAACAAATATCCAGGAGCTATTCTATAGCAATCATCATCAAAATAATACTTGATTATAAAAGATGCCCTAAAGTAATTTTTAAAGGACATGTTTACAATAAATACATAGAAGTTCAAGCTTAGTCTATGATAGAAGGTGTTAGTCACTATTATTGGTTATAAGGACCAATGAATCTTTTGACTTACAAATAATAACTTGAGTATGTGGTGGATACCATGCAATACATCTTTGATTTCTTTTCTATCCCTCCTTATGGAACTTGGAGCTAAAAGGGGAGGTGATATCATAAATACATAATAGAAGAAGATTTTAAAAGATTCTAAAGGATTTTATTTGGTCCTATAAGATTCTAAAAGATTCTTAATAATTTTGAAAAGGCCATAGTAGGTCTTAATAGGTTCCAAGAAGGTTCTAAAAGAACCTAGAAGATTTTAGGAAATCTTAGATAGTCATAGAAGATTTTTGGAAGCTTAGATATTTTAGAAAGTTTCCAAAAAAGGATCTTAGGCTTACTTCACCTCCAAACATCAAGGAAATTCCTAAATGAGCTTCCTTGTATCTAAAATATTTAGGAATTAAGGTTCAAGAAATCCTTAGTCTTATCAATCTAATCCTTGTGGCTCAAGTTGGGCCTTTTAGTCTTATTCTTGTGCCTTGTCATAGCTCCTTGCTTGTGATATAAAGTAAACCTCTTCTATTTCAATTCTTTGAATTTTTGGAGTTTTGTTCTACTTGAATAGTATGTCCATTATATTTAGTATATTTAATCCATCTATTTTAATATGTATATAAACTTTATTTTACAAACAAGATAATTAAAATCAAACAAATAGTATTATGATCCATATTAGAATTATTAGAATTAATCATAAATAATATCATTATTATAAGCTTAATTCTTTAAAAAAATCAAATTAAATTTAGTTCTATTTTAAAATAAAGTATGATTAGATTGATAAAAATATTATATGATTATAATTTAATATAAAAATTATATATATATAAATATAAATATAGATATTTTTTAAAATTTTTAATTTAAATTATTCTTTTTTTAGCTATTTATTTTGTGACAAAATACTTAAAGATTGATTTAGTTGGTTGTAACAGCTATTACGAAAGTTGTTTGAAGAAGGTTATCTTTTTACAAAATATGTAATAACAATATGACTTGCTAAGGGGATTTTCATACCGAAAAGCCTAATTTGAAAGGCCATAGTGTAATAGTCTTATAAAAGATTTTTGATTGGTGAAAAATAACTCTTCTTTGAAAGTCTTAGCCTTTGAATATAATATAGAATATATTATATTAAACATAAAAGATTTTATTTCTTCTATTTAATGGTTATATTTTTAAAAAAATTAATATGACTTCTTAATTTTTTGTAAAAAACAACTTCTTGAGACAATTTCAATTCAAATTCCAAAGAGCACCAATATTCATGCCATATAGGAAAAATGTGCATTCTACCTCATATTATCCTCTTAGAACCTTTAGACTAATTTTCTAAACATAAAACAAACTCAATGAGACTTCTCAATTTCAACCAATCAAAGGATTCAAAAATTATAATCTTTCATTATAATTGACTTCTACCTCTTCTTGTGGTTGGATTGGCTATAGTAAAATTTTATCTTGTCGGATGTTTTTTAAGAACTTGTGCTCTACTGGTAGTAGAAGAGGGTTTAAAGATTCATCTTTTTGCTCAACAATTCTAATACTTGCTAATGTTGGAGGCAATTTATATCTTAGATTGTCAGATTGGAGTCTTCTTCCATCAAATAAACCTCAATAAGAATTGAGGTTGTAGGAAGATGCATTAGTTATTATGAGTCGAAGAGTGAGGCAGACAACGATTTTATGACACAGCCATGCCACAACCCTCAGTGTGAATGACGTTATATCAGCGAAAACGACACAGATTGCCCAGGCTCAAGCAACACAACGCAGATGATTGGAGGCATGACATGTTTTATTCTCAGCTGGACAAAACACCAGCTACATTGACACACAATGCAATCGTAGCACTTGAGGAACTGCATTCCACCGGCACCCCCACTGATGAGACTGTGGGTGTTCCGACGCAGTCATAACAGTGCCGATTTTGATTCGCATACCCCTCGCTCAAGTCACGGCCACTCATCAAGCATACGTCCTAAAGTAGCATGCGGACCGCTGGACTACTGTACGTAATGCGGCAGCACTCTAGGCCTTTCCTTTCTTTATGCAGATCGTCTTCGTCTTCTCTTTACCCAGATCCCAGATAGTAATTTTAACGGTAATGAACGCATGTCCGCAGGGCTTGGGGGCATCGCAGAGGACTGAAATCTTTGTGAAGACACCAAGGTGTCCGGACAGATAGTAGTAGTCGTCGTAGTGGATATAGTACTCCTTCCCGTAAATGGTGAACTGGATGTAGTCCACAAGCTTTACCAGCACCGGCGATTTCAGCTCTTCATCCTTACCTGGCTCCACATACAGCGTCTTGTACGGCAGATGGTTTTTGAACGCCACGACGATCTTGATTGGCTTGTGGCAGCCGTTTTCAACCATCAGGCCATTTGCCCACGCTGCGAAGATGCCAGGAGCACATGTCCCCGCCAGCACGGCGATCACCAATAGCAAGGGTGCCAGAGAGCTCCTCCCGAAAGACGCCATGCTCCTGAGCTGTAGAGTTCCTAAGCTATCGACCAGGACGTGAAAGGGCGCAGACGCAGGTCCTGATCGGCCTGTAGTGTGGATGCCCCGACCAACAGTGGGGATACGATAAAACGAAAGGCGATGGAACCGGATGAGTGTGGAGAATCGCCAAGCCGCCCCCCGCTTATATGCTGCTTGTGGTTGTACGGGGAGGCCCGGGCGCGGCGCCCACGTGTGCCTTGCCCAACCCCGACTCGCTTTGTGGAGGTTCGAACATGTCAAAGTATTCGGTTTTTTGTCCGGCTACGTGCACAAAAGTGTAAAACAGAATCTGGGCGAGGAAATGGCTAAGTTGATGTGGTACCTGGCGCAGCACACAGCACTCCGCTAACTCATCAATGTTGCGAAAGGACTGGGAGATGGCGGCGGACACAACTAGAGGTTAGGGCGCCATCCTCGTGTCCAGTGCTGGACGGGTTTGGGAACTGGCCAAGAGTGGGAAGCCTGTGCTGAACGTGCGAGGTCTGCTGAGCAGGTCGCTGGTGATCGCTGCGATTTGCCACTGCGGGAAGCGGGTTCCAATGCCGTTGGTGAGGCACGTTGAGAGTACAAGCGGGGCATTGAAGCGAATCCCAATCCGAGGAAACGGTGAACGCGGTGTTCCGGTGCCATTCTCCCCTCAGGTAACAGCTCCGCGGGACCCCTCACACTCGTGCTCGAATCGTGCTGCAAGTAACGTGGTCCGCCAGGAGTTCGCGTGATCAAACCTGAATGCTAGTCGGTTATGCGACGTGATTGAGTTGTGAACCGGCACTCACGTGACTGGCACCTTTGCGAAGGCAACGAGGTCGAGGGCGGCCATCTGATGTGACACACAAGTGCGCCTCAGATAAAAGCTAGTTACCGTATCAGAACTCAATCTCGAGCTTTGCATTGCTGGTTAAAGCTTAGGTTTGTCGATTTCTGTCAAAATCGTCATAAGTCTCTTGAATCACTGCTGAACGCTGTGCACAAGAGCATGAAATCCATGACTCATGACCTCATAAGCATTACATTTGTAAGACGAGCTCTTGGTTTGAGTGAAACGCTACTTTTTATAACTGGACGTTTAGCGAGGCAATAGTCGCGTAGGAACTGGAAACCTGGTATTGATCGTCGAAACCAATCCACATTTGGATCAGATGGTAAGTGGGCTGAGGACCGACAAACAACCATGATATCAACCCCAGCTATAACAAATGAGAGACTCCAACTACAACAGTTAGTTGTATCGGAATGGTCTGACTGGTGAGAGTCTCCCATGGGTGGCTTATTCTATGCTTACTTGGTTGCTGGATTCACTTGAAGCAAGACGGACCCTCCGGGTTTGGAAGTACCACTGTAGTTAAGCAGTCTGAGCACAAGAACTCGACATTGGAAGGAAAGTGGAAGCCCAATTCCTCCAAAGCTAGACATGGAGAGTGAACTCCTTTCGGGGATGGACAAGAGCTTTGTAGGGTTCTTTATTAAGGAGATCAATGCAGAGATTCATGTAGATGAGGCAAAGGTGGAATAGGAATCCGGTTGAGAAATTGAGTTTAAGCTTGGCGATCAAATGCTTTTTGGGAGCAAAGTCATCCAAATCTGATCTTGAGTGGTGGATACCAAGCTTGAATTAAGTTATTCACAGCGATAGTTTTTCTTTATTCTCTTTTCTTTTTCTCACTTTAATGGATGTGGTTTAATCCTACATTAAAATTAGCCACCACAGCAGCACAACAAGTTATACACACTGATTCCATATTGCAGTTAACTTAGAATAGTCATTTTTAAGTCTTTGACTCTTGGCTTTACCTGAAAGGGATTTACAAAATGTAAATTTTTGTTGGAAATAAATGTATTTTATGAGGTTGTTACAACATAATTGTAGGATTTTAAATACAACGAATTTGATTAGGTTTGTAAAAAAAAATTATTTTTTAAGATGTTTTAGATATAATCAAACTATTACCAAGAAAAGTATAAAAATTAATCTAACATAAGATATGATTAGCAAGGTATTGTCCAATGTAAGCGCTTAAAAAATAGAGTTTAAGAATTATTATATATATATATATATATATATATTCATTAATTTTTTTTCTTAAGTACCTTTAAAATTGCATATTTTAGACTTGATATTTTAAACTACTTAAAATATTATTCATATTGTAAAAATATAGAATGACTTATGAAGTGCTCAAAGAAGAGAGTTTTAAATTATAAATTTAGTAAAAGAAAAGAATTGACAAGCATAAGAATGGACTTAGTTTTTCTACCACATTTATATTAGCTACCATAAAAGCTACATGAAAATTTCTAAGAACTACATGGTTGGAAAGATGGGTGTCTAAGTTGTAGGATATTTTTATATAGCTTTGTGGATTTAAGATTCTTTTAAGAAAATTGTATGACAATATGGGAGATTAAAGAATACTTGCAAATCTAATGTGCATTTGAACAAAATTATAATATTTTATAAAGAAGACATTATCAATATAATTTATATTTTCTTATTTATATTTACTTCTATCTATATAGAGAATATAGATATTACTTCTAAATAAAATATTGGTTCTTAATAGCATAGCTCAAATTAATTTTTTATATTATTAAAATATATTATAAATAAATATAAAAATAATCATAAGAAAAAATATTAAACTATTATTAAAGACATGAATCTAAATAAATTTATTTAAAGATAATATGCTTATGTGTAATTGAAAGAGAAGAAAAAAAAAAATCAAGAAGATATGTGTTTTTAATATATGAAAGTATTAAAGTTTCTATTGTCAAATACAAAAGAATTTAGAAAGTCTTAAATTAAAGATATAATATTTAAAAATCAATAAAACAATTAAGAATAACATCAATTTTGCTTCTATATATACTAGCTAATTAAAAGGATATATAGAAGTTTTATTAAAATTATAAAGTTGGCAAACCAAGTATCTAAGTTCTAAGACTCTTCTACTTTAGCTTTATTGATGTAAAACCTTTTTATGTAAATTTTTTATAACCACAAGGCGCATCAAAGCACAAATCCAACTTGCATCTAAAAAGCTTTCTTGATGTTTTTTTAAGAAGATATTAACTACTTAATCTAAAGATTAGAACTATCTACAATTATTTATCAAATAATCCAAATTAATTTCTACTAAGAAATAGTACTTAGAAGACAAATTAATCTAAGCTTTTAAATTTTATGTTCAAAAGAATCTCATAAATTACAAATTCTAAAAAGGAATTTTCTACTACTAGCTTTAATTATAGTTATATCTTTGATTTACAAATTAAAATTATGTACTTGGACTACTTCATATACTAGAAAGAATATGATATTAGTGACAAACATACAAGCCATCATTTAATCTAACAAATGCACCAATAAAGATATAAGAATTTTATTAGTAGTAACCACATAAACTAAAATCTATGTATCAATAGAAACTTAAAGATTATGCTCTATGGATGGCATCAATAAAGTCTTTTCAAGAAAAAACTATTTATTTAGAAGTTCATAAAATAAAAAATAAAAATAAATAAAAGAACATAGATAGTTTTTTATCTTTACAATTGAGTCTTATTTTTAGAATTTTAGAATATTAAATTGAAAGATCTTTATAGAGTTGTAAGATTCCAAACTTGAGTTTCTTTTAATTGAAGTTGTAAAAACCTTCTTCATACCATAGATGCTTTAAAGACCTTCTAAGTATTAATTATAAATTTATTATAAATAACTATAGAATAGAAATATTTATAAAAATATTATATTCTTAGTTATATTGCTAGAAATTAACAAGTTTTAACTTAGTAGATGAAAAGTAATTTTTCAATAATATTTTAAAGTCTTCTAATGAAACTAAATTATTAAAATGATTTATTTAACACCAAATATTTTCCACCATGATTATTGGTTGGATAGATTTATACACCTAGTATGTAGAGACCAAATAATAATATTCATTGAAAAGAAAATTTAATACATCTTTATTGTTTTAAAAATATGACAAGATATAAAGTTAATTTTTTATATAAAACTCATTGCTAGAGGCATCCATAATACCACAAAGGTATATTTATAAATATATGTTGTCATTGCTAGAAGCATTCACATGATGTCATAAAGGTATATTTATAAATATACCTTGTCATTGCTAAAGGCATCCACACATGCTACAAATATTCTATAAAATCAACCTTGAATCTTAACATATCATGTACCTTCTAAACCAATATAAAATCTTTTAGAATCTTTTATAATATTCTATTTTTATCTAAAATTTCTTCAAAACCTTTAATAATCTTTTAGAAGCTTATAAAGTCTTCTATAACCATCTAAGATCCTTGTTAGTCTTCTAGAAGGATTTATAAATGTTTTTTTAGTCCACTTAGACAATTTATAGGACTTAGTATCTTTTTTAGATCTTTCTATATAATCTAATTTCTATAAATAGAAAATATGATAAAAAAATCTATCAATATGCATTATAAATTATAACTTATTTGGATAGTTAGATTAAAGGATATAAAAATTTAAGTAGATTAGGGTTCAAAAATTAGATTTTGAGGGTTAGTGAGAGTTTTTGTGATTTTGAGTAATTTGCTAGTTAGATTAGAATGGTTCTTTTTTGAACTAGTAACTAATTTTTTTTTTCAATATTTTTATAAAATCTTAGAATATATAAATAGTGTAAAAAGATGCTATTGACATTGGAAGATTAACATCAAGATTGGAGAGGAATGATGGCTGACATCCAAGTAGATTATGAGCTTTTTCTCTCAATTTGTAAGTTCAAATTCTTTTAAATTTTGTATGCTTATTTTTGACTAGTAAATTAAGAAGTATGAAAAATTTGAATAAAGATCAATGGTTGATTTAATAATTATTGAGATTTTAAAATTATTATAGAATTTTATTAAGATTTCATTAGGATTTGGCTAGGATTTTATTAAGATTTGACTAGGATTTTATTAAGATTTGATTAAGATTTGATTAGAATTTGATTAAAATTTAATTAAAATTTGATTAAGATTTGATTTAGGTTTACCTAGGATATCTTTAGATTTTCACTGAGATTGGTTAGGATTTGATTATGATTCACTTAGGATTATATTAAGATTTTGTTAGGATCGGCTAGGATTTGGTTAGGATTGCTTTAAAGTATCTCTATAATTTCATTATGATTTCTTTAGAATATCTTTAAGATTTTTTTACAATTTTTTTTTAATACTTCTTTAGTATTTTTTTAGGATTTCATTGAGATTCTTTATAATTTGTTTAAAATTTCTTTAGGATTTTTTTAGAATTTGTTTATGATTCTTTTAAGATTTATTTAAGATTATTTAAGGATTTGATTAGGATTATTAGGTATTCAATTGGAATTTATACAAGATTTTATTAAACTTATTAGATTCTTGGTTAGTTGCAATATATAAGTTTATCTTCTATAGCCAAGTACCTCTTGTATTCTCAAATAAGAAAATATATAATACAACATAAATAGTAAATTTAATGTCGTCAAAGTAGAAAGAGTTTGCTTTAAGAAAATATTGGACTTCTAATTATCACTAATTTTTCAATCAAATGTCAAGATAGATAAAAGTTTCAAATTTATATAAATTTGTCTTAAAAATGGCTAATTATATCAAATATATAAGCTTCAAATACTCTAAAATTTTCAAAATGTAGCAAAATGTACTAAATCCTTCATTAACCTTAAGGGGGATATTTTCCAAAATTTAATAATGCATATCTCTAAATTGGATTATCCATAAGTATTCAAATTTTACATGAAGTGTTGATGTAATTTTAAAAACTACTATAACAAATTTCAATTGTTGATTTGTTGTTAATCTTTAGATATTGCCAAAATCCTAACAGTAGTTTCAAACCCTTGTTTATAGACATCTATATGCTAAATTCTTTATATTTCACAAACTAAATATCCAAATACCATGAAAATTTGGTATGTAGCTTTTTAACATAATAATTCACATTCTTAAAAAAAATTTAGATAATTTTTTTTTTGAAAGCTCAATATATGGTGGAAATTATCACTATCAATAAAATGGTCTATTTTTTGCCTTTGAATAGGATCTACTATCTTCAACTTCTAATATCTTCTTCTTTTAAATTTCAAATGTAATAGTTCTTCTATGCAAGATGTAGATCTTAAAATCACTTTTCTAATTACATCTTGCGATCTTCAAAAGTTCTTATATAACTCCTCATATCTTCAAAAAAGAATGACAATAGATACAATTTGTACACCTTAATTTCAAGCGTCTATTCTTTCTTCATAAAAATTCCAAATCTTTTATTTTTTTAATCAAAATTATAATATAAAAAATAAGCTTTCTAATGTTAGCCTTTTATTCTTGAATATTCTATCTAAAATTACCAAAATTCTTATTTTTATTATAGATATCTTCTTAAAAGCCTATTGGATATGACCATTGATCAATAGAAATGAAGATCTTCACTTTTTACCTTCATTTGTCTATACCTTACTTTCATCCTTCCAAATAAACTTCTTTGTAGTTTAATTTTTCATCTTTGAGCTCCAATCTCCTCTCAAGGCTTTATATTAAATATGTAGGTCTTATATAATTTAAATGCCATAATCAATATAAGTTTAAAAAAAATCAAAATAAAATTTTTTACATCAATTTTTTTAAATATCGTAACTAATCATTCTAATATATATTAAAATTTATGAACATATTATATATTTTGACTAATTTTTATATATTATAAGTAATTATAGTATAATATCTATTCCCTCCAAACCTGCACATCGTCCGATATGTGCTAAGAAATCACCTCCTCCAATCTTTAGCTCAACCAATGATTCTTGAGTAAATTGATACCCAATTCTATGCTTCTTTCACAAACTTGGCTCCTTATCTACTTGCTTGATGTAATCCATAATATGAAGCAATAATTGAATAGCTACAAATTTTACTTTTTATGCCGGTCTTGTATTTAATTTGTACTATGGCCTTAGATTTCAATCCATAATTTGTAACAAGTCCACCTTTTATCATAATCTTTTTCAACTCTTTGTAAGTCCTTCTTAAGTGTATCTCTATTATAGCATCTTTATCCATGCTTATAGCTAAGCTTTTCAAAACTTATACCAAACCATCTTCTAAACCTACTTCTTCTAGTACTTCAATTATAACTTCATCAATTGAAATTAAATCCATTCTTTTTAAGTTTTTTTCTTATTTTTTTTATCCTTATTTTATTTATAAGATTCAAATCTTTAATCATTTAAAATTCACAAATATATTATCAATTAAATCTAAAAATTTAGAATTAAAATTATCTATATTAGAATTTAGAGATAATTTATTTACACCCATGTATCTCTATCTTATGTGGATATCTTTTAAAAACCTAAAAATTTATTTCTTGGCTTCAAAAGTATCTCTCTTAGCAACTCTCTATACCTTTTATAAATAGGCTTTATAGTGAGAAATTATATAGCTTTCTTTCCATCACAAGTACAAATTTTGGCATAATGTGAACTATCATTCAAGATTTTATTTTCCATCCTAATAACTATAATATAGGATTGACTAAGTATTATCAAATATGTAGCAAATTTTTACACAAAGAAGTTCTATTCCACCTCTATACCTCCAATCTTAGTCTTCATAGTTGAACAAGCCTTGTATAGATTATCTCATTCATTATTTGCAACTCTAATCATTCAACCATGGTTGATATCAATTGGTCACTTATTCTTCTCATATACTTGCCTAAATATTATATTGATTTTTGATCCATGATCAATTAAAGCCAAGACTAGATTCTTAGAATCTTCTAACTTCACTTGTGTCTTTATAGTAGTCTTAGCTTAATAATAGATTGAATAGCTATTGTTCTCCATCTCATTATCATCTCCCATTAACAAATTGATAACATATACTTTTTTTTATAATCTTCCTTTCTTTTTCTAGATTCTATTGATATACACTTTATTTGATATCCTTTTATATCTTCAACATGATTGATCTTGGACCTATCTTCCATACCAATCTTGCTTCCAAACTCTGATAATACAAATTGTGCAAATACTTGTCATATCTCTTCTTCTTCACTTGTAGTCACTTAAGTATCTAATACCTCTATGACAATAGTTTCAATTGTCATTTGCTTCTTTTTCTTTATTTATCAAGGATACAAGAATATAGAGCAAGAAATTTGAACTAGAACAAGGTTTCAAGAAGAAATTAATAAGAACTTGAATTAATTAGATGAATACACAAATAATACCAAGAAAGATAAGCTAGAATTCTAAAAGATGTGTTGTCGAGATTGAAGAACTTTTCAACCTTGGCTCTTGTATATATCCTTATCTATGACACTTTTTGAGTGACTTTCATCAAACTAAGAAGCTTCTTGAGCAACTTCTACCAACTAAGAAGCTTCTCAAATAACTTTTGACAATTGGGAAGCTTCTTGAGCTTCTTCTACTAACTTAAAAGCTTCTTGAGCTCCTTCTACTAACTATGCAGCTTTTCAAGCTACTTTCACTAATTAAAAAGCTTCTCAACTGTCTTTTGTTTAAAAACCTCTAAAATATTATACAAGGTTCTATAAATCTTCAAAGAGTATGTTTCTAACATCACCCCCTTTTCTAGCGATGAATTCCAAAAAGAGCTCATACCTTCAAAAAATCTTTTTACATATATAAAAAATTAAGAATATGCTATATTAATAAAGTTATATATTATATTTTTTATTTTTAAATAATAAGTTCTTCTAGTTCTCAAAAAAAATCGCCTATAGCCTTGAGCTAGTATCTATGTTGTTGAAACATCCCATCTAAAGATCTGATCTTCATTGCAGCCTTCAAAACATCTTTCAAACAAGATCTCAAGCTTAGAAGGATTCATCTTTCCAAATTCAAGTAATATCACTAAAATTAGAGTATTAGAATTGAGACTTATATGATTGGATGTTACTCTTAATGGCTCTAATTGTGATCATACTTGGCACTAAAATATATCATCCTTACTTTGCTCAATTGAAGGCTATGAAAATTATATTGGTTCATTCAAAGTTTGCGTAGTAAGTGAATCTTATAAATCTTGTTTTGCTTAATCTTTCAATACTTGAAGGTTGGATATGGTGACTGACTTGCTTCTACTACTTTATTCTATTTTAGAACAAATGACTGTATATTGTTGAAGATTTTAGTTTAATTCTCTTCTTCTTATGAATATTCCTTGGATCTTATCTTCACCAAAAATTTATTATCAAATATGTTTGAATTTGTAGGAATAGAGTCAATAAAATTCTTATATCTTTCAAGAGGCATTGGCAAGATTTTTGACCAATTTTTATGTACATTCATTGATATCATAGCTATTTTCGTATAGTGATATGACCATTAGGTGAAAGAGAAAGAGAATAACTATAATATATAAGAGCTCAAATGGAAATATTTGAGCAAATTATCTAAGAATTATAGATAATAGAGAAGAAAGTAGAAAAAAGATAAAAGGCCAATGCTACCTTTTTATAGGAGAGGCTTCTATTTACTTTGTAGGACCATAAATAAGGCACAACAAAGTATATTAGAAAAATAAATAATATAGGAATCAATAAGGAAGAATTAAGAATAGATTTGAGAAAATCTTATCTCAAAAATCTCAGAATTGATACCTAGAGAGGACCAGTTATGAGCTTGGGTCAAAATTAGACCTTGAGGTACAAAACTATGTGCCTACGGTGGATCAATTCTTCTTTGGCAAATTGAAAGGTGGAATTAGAAAGCAGACTAGAGGATCTTTTTTAAACATTGATTAAAAGTGATTTGAGTTTGTAACAACTTTATAAGGGCTTTGTAAAATCAGGGTTGATTTTGGTGACTCTGATTTTTATGAAATATATTGGGATTTATATTTTTGAGTATTTATTGAGATTGGTTATAGATCTATGAATAAAATTTTGTGGATTGGTGCATATAGTTATATTTGTAGGGTGTTAAAAATTTGAGATTGATCTAATAATTCAATCAAAGATTATTGAAGTTTATGTGGGTTGGGGTCTTAGAAATTGGGAATTGAGAATCATTTAGGTTTTTTGAGATTTCTAGCAATCTACTTGTTGGATTGTAGTGAAATTTATATGTATGTGTAGAAGTCTTAATTTCCTATATGCATGTGAAATTTAGAAGCAACTAAATGGTATAAAAAGGAGATATTGGCACTAGACAATCAACATTAAGGTTGGAGAAGGAGGTTGGCCGATACTTGATTGAATTTTTGGGTTGAATTTCTTGTTGGTAAGTTTGATCTTCTTCAAATTTCATGTGCTTGCTGCCAACTTAATTTATAAGAGGTGTGTAAATTTTTAAGTAAGATCAATGGTTTAGTCAATAGATATTGAGATTCTAAATTGCCCTAAGGTTAAAATAAGGATTTAATTTAAAGTTTTGGTTTGGATTTGGATTAGGATTTGGTTAGGGTTTAATATAGGATTTGGCTAGATTTTGGTTGGAATTTGGTTTAAGATTTGGCTAAGATTTAGATAGGTTTTAGTTTAGGATTTTATTAGGATTTATTTTAGAATTTATTAGAATTTGACCAGGGTTGACTAGGATTTAGTTTGGATTTGATTAGAATTTAGATAGGATTTGTTTAGGATTTGGTTTGGATATGGTTAGAATTTAGATAGGATTTGTTTAGGATTTGGTTAGGATTTAGTTAGGAATTGACTAGGATTGATTAGGATTTAGTTAAGATTTGAGCAAGATTGACTAGGGTTTAATTAGGGTGACTAAGATTGATTAGGATTTGTTTAGGATTTGGTTAGGATTTGATCAAGATTGATTAGGATTTAATTAGAATTTAACTAGGATTGATTAGAATTTAGATTGTGTTAAAATTTATCTAATATATATAATTAAAATTTAAATTCTAACACAATCTAATTAATTGCCAATTGTAAAAATCCTTAAAAGTAAAATTAAATTTTTTAAGTTGTATTGAAGGCTTATACTAAGCTATTTTAAAACTATCATAGTTTATTTTTAAAATACTAAAGAAATAGGTATGCAAAAAAATCATATTCGCCTACATCTATAATATTAAAGTATTAGATAAAATTCTATTTTATATTAAGATATAAAAATTGAATTTGTCAAACCATTTCTTCTTAAAAGGTAATAATAAGAATTACTAAAATTAGACATAAATGGACAATCTTAGACAATCATCTTAAATGTGTTATTCAAACTAATCTTAAAAGTTGAAGCAATCTAAATCTATTGGGTGGTACAAAGATATAATCATTTAAAATCATAAATATTTTAAAGATCTATTATAACATAGACACCATTATCAAAAAAAATTATTAGAATTAACACAACATGAATTCAAATTGCATTAAATATATTATATAAAAATAATAGATTTTGGATTCCACTCGCAAAGCCGTGATCTCAACCCGCTCACTCTGCTGATGGCTTCGACGAACGGACCACATTCATCTCCCTCTTGGAATGCGTCACGCAACCCGCCACACGAGAGTGACTGGCGGTGGTGCAAAGACGCAGCAGAAATTTCTCAGGAGCTGTGTTGAGGAACACAGTGGGTGTTGGGTGCGGTCGTTTTGTGAGTTTGGGTGTTCTTAGTCTAAATCGTGGCTGACAGAGCTAGCGAGAACTCTGAGGTAAGAGATTGCGTGTCAATTGATATCCTGGTTTTTTGGACTTGGGTGCACATTTCAGTTGTGATTGATGGATTGGATGCGTCAGGTTACTTACGGAGCCTTGAATTACTTTGCCATGAATGTGTCCGCGAACGCAGGAAAGAAAGGGGAGGTGAATTGAGCTATTGAATTGATGGCGCAGTGCGTGGGGTGCTGGGGATTGAGGATGGTTCAGAATTCGAATGTTTTGGCTTCAGGTTCCAGGAGTTTAAGGACTGAGTTGCCGAGCACGAATGGCCATGGCAGTTTGTGGGCACCTGCTGATCCGTTGAGATTCATTCGGCAATCTCGGCCCAAAGCTGGACCCTTGGTTGCTGTTGCTGCGCTTGAAACGATGGTTCCTTTGATTGATGGGGTGAGTTCTCAGTATATCCGTGCATTCTTACTCTAGAGTTATGAATGTTTTTGGGGAAACTGCGAATTATGGAGGACAGTTCACCCGCTTGAATTTGCCATGCTCACTATTGACATCAACCATAATCATAAATTACAGTTGGCCTTATCGAAATTCTTAGGCGCAGCTATAGCCTCAAAATAATTGTTTCACCTTTGTAATGCCATCGGATAACATCCAATTTATGAAGATCTCATACATACGATGAAGATTGTGAAACTAGAGAGGGAATTTTGCAGAACTCTTGCATGGATCATGAATGAAAGATAGTTGTAGCTGTATTTTTCTGGAGTCCAAGAAGGCTGGGGTTCGATTTCCTCCCAACTTCTAGGGCAAACCAAACAGTATCATAAATTCCCATACAACACGGCCATTTGTGAAGCAGGTACTCAAATTTGGAAGTAAAGACGTGGAGCAGTATTGTGTTTTGTGCTTTCAGCTTGCTAATTACATAACATTATCCTGTTGGTGTTACTCACTCTGTTATCCACGAAAATGGCGAACAACAGGCTGCAATGGGGTTGGGGAAGGAAGTACCGCAATTATTTGCGTTAGTTGCAGAAGGTGGTGCAACAGATTGGCTGAGTAACACGCTATTCACTGCAGGCCAGAATGCAAACTCCGTGGTTCAGGGGCAGCTGCAAGGCTCCTTGACGCCTACCAGGTTTGTTTCGTGGACTTAGACCACCCAGATACGGATACAACGTTTAATCTCATCCCTGTAACTGGCATGACACGTTGCGTGCTAGTAGAATACTTTCGTCTTGGTGTTATTTTTTGATTCTGCTTGAAATGTGAATCTTATTTGGGAGGTGGGATTCGATTATGGTTCTTCTTGAAAGATAACAGTATAACTATACATGTCCAAAAAGTACTGTATGATCATTGTTCCATTCGAACATCTGAATTATTACTAATCTGCAACTGCATTAGTGCTTCGATAAACCACTGAAGTTTTTATCGGATGACTGGCAGTGTGGCCATCATATTTGGTGCAGGACTGGTGACCAGCCTGTCTCCGTGCACTCTGAGTGTTCTGCCTCTCACACTTGGCTATATCGGTATGATTTTTCCTGTCATTTATAAGTATTACCCGACTTATAGTCATGCTGGATTGGATTGCATGTTCTATTGCATACAAGATTAACGTAAATTATCCCAATTTGATTCAAACCTGTGAATGATCTATGATACTTGCATTAACCCCAGCTTCGAACCAGAAGTAATTGAAACTGGATATTTCGTCGAAATAGCAGTCATCCTTCGTATAAACTTTTACCATGATTGTTGTGCTTAAGAGACTGACATTTGATAATGAATAAGTCATTTATCAACGCACCCATGATATTTCAGTTATGTTGTCTAATTTGCTACTGTTTTTTGACTTCCATTATCCATCTCCAGCGAGTTGCTTCATGCCGTCAGTCGTTACATTTAGGTCGTGTACTTTTTTGGAAGTGTCATGGTGGAGAAGCATCGTCTTACAGTTACCTTCTTGTGGTTGCATATGTAGGAGCTTCTGGAGGAGGAAAGAACCGCACGCAGGTGAGTTGATTTGATCATCACGATGTTTGGCAGTTGTCTAGAATTAGTGTATTATCATGTACAACGACACACTTTTGTGTAGTTTGATTAAGGAAGGGTCTCATAGACGGTTTCATCACGAATATTGGCAGAAATCGTGGTTGTTAATGTTGTTATGCATAGTCATTCAGTTTTGACGCATATATTTCTTCAGATTCGCCGGGACAATGTTAGCGTTCCTGAAAATGTCTCAGCATGTTCAGTATTCTTAGTGCAGTGAGTTGCTACGTAGTACTTTGTGCGTAATCCGAAAATCTCACATTAAGTTCTGGTACGAATGGCAGTTGTTTGTCGATTCAGTGGCTTTTTCCTTAGGATTGGCAACTACACTTGCAGTGCTCGGTGTCGGAGCATCATTAGCAGGAAAGGCTTATGGCCAAATTGGACAAGGCATTCCAATCGCTGTGTCGGTTGTGGCGATGGTAATGGGCTTGAATCTTCTGGAGGTGGTGTTCTGAACTACTAGGAGCAAACCAAACTAGCATTCTGACAATCTAGATTACTTTTGGCTCAATTTCGTTTCTGTTTTTGGATTTATTTCTTGAGAACTCCCGGGGCTGCCAAGTCAGAGAAGTTCAGCGGTTCATGGACAAGTTCTCATTTCACGTATCCTTAAGTTTTCGTGACCCTAGTCTTTGTACGAAGCTGATGGAATTGTTGGCAGATCATTGAGCTTCAATTTCCGTCGTTTTTCGGCAACTTTGATGCCCGGAAGGCAGCGGCCACTCTTCCTCCAAGTTCGTTGCTTATATCTCTTAAACCAACTCTAATTTTATAGATTCATTTTTACATAAATGTTTTACTTTGCGACGTTTAGAAGGTATGATGCTAAATAAAGATGACTTGTAGGAGGGTAGTTCAATCAAAGGTCGAAAAGGCACTTCATGGACATGCTACTCTTTGGGCGGTAAGCTAGGGAATACATTCGTTGCAGAATCCTAATTCAACGTTCGGGGTTCAGGTGCTCAAGCATACCTCGCAGGTCTTACGTTTGCATTGGCAGCGTCTCCTTGCAGCACACCTGTCCTTGCCTCTCTGCTGGCCTATGTGGCCTCGTCTCAGGTCTGAAGATTCTTAGCCCATGTTTCATCTATCGTCGTAGATAGGCCACCTTATAGGTTGATGCATGACGAGAGATATCGCTGATGTTGATGAGTAACAATGATATTGTTTTTGTGATTTGTTTGACTCTAGTCACATATGCTCTAAATTTCCTTGAATAGATATGAATTCGCCAACTAAGTAGGTAGTTCTATGCTCCAGGATCCATTGGTTGGAGGTAGCCTACTTTTGGCTTACACAACTGGTTATGTAGCTCCTCTTTTATTGGCCGCATCATTTGCTGGCGCTCTCCAGGTATGTTTGTAAGCTGAAACCGTTGAGAGACAACTTAGATAATTTCCTAGCAACTTGATTCTAAATACTACAATAGTGGGTATGTGGGCTTAGAAATTACAGAAGAAAAACGGGTTCTCAGAATGTAGGCAATCGTTTAATGTTCTGCGCTTATTATGACTGCACCTGGGTGCATGTTTCGATATGCATATCCTTGGGTGGGCACCAGAAGATGATAACTGATAAAAGAGATACTGGATGCATTTAGTAATCTTGGGTTTGTCCTTCGAAGTACAGAAAGTCATTTCGCTCAAGATCGCCAAAGTCTTAAGTAGTTGACTGTTTCTTATTCGAATGCAGCAACTTATGGCAATGCGCAAGTATTCTGCGTGGATTAATCCTACCAGGTACTTCCCCACATTCTAATTTCTGTAGTAATTGGCGTTTCCTGTCACTGGTTGAAGGTTTCCCAGAACGTGTTTCGCTCAGTTACTGCTAGCAGCCTGAACAGCATTTGCCTAAACATGTTTGCTAAGAAGTACGTGGTCTATTCTGTGAACTTATAGATGATACTGACCATGAACACTTTCAAACTATTGGTGAAACTACAAGGTTGCTAACATAAGTGAGGGATTGGTGGGTGCAGTGGAGCGTTGTTGCTGGGTGGGGGGCTCTACTCTTTCCTAACTCGCACATTTCCGGAGTCTTCTATGACGATGATGTAAACATATGCTTACATGGATGGTAGAGGCACCCCATCTTTGTATATGTCCACACAATTCTAGATCAGGGCTTAATGCCTAAAAATGTGTATTTGTTGACACATCCGTTCTGTCTTCTCGAGAGACCTAGGAACTTGGTTGTAAAACTGTATAAACTAAAAGCTTTTTGACCTCTAAAGAATAGCATGACTGCATGGAGCCATCGAATCTCTTTTGAATAAAACAAATGTATGTGAAGTTTTTAAATCCTAACTTATTGGTTTAGCAAAGGAATTGTCTCAGTCTCGCATGCAGTATTTGTAGTAGAGGTTGGAGATTGTAAATGATGAATCAGTAGTTGGTAGTTTTTAATGAATATGTGTCAACGATTGTTAAACTTAATTACAGTTAGAAATTTAAAAATATAGAAATAAAGGTTTAAAGAATTCTGCTGGGAAGTGTTGTAATAAAAATAACACTAAAACTATTTTATAGAGAAATTACTCTAAATTTTTCTTTTTAATATTTTATTTTTTCTTCTACACAGTAATAAAACACTATTTGGTCATAATGATTCTAAATTGTTATGTTTTACATTTTAGTTTTAAATTATTTTTAAATGATAATATTTTATTTATTGTTTGATTGAAATTGAAAGTGATTTTTTTCCCATAATGTTAATAAAGTGTATGATCTAACTTACTTATGCATGTCAATTTTTAGTATTTTTATTATTTTTATTGCCATTATTGTAAAGCAAGAATGTTTATGTGATTATTTTGATTAATCCTATTTTAATTTATTATTAGTAGTAGATTTAAGATTACATAATGTGAAATTTTACCAACAAAGATTTTATATAAAGTTGGCTGTTTTTTGTACTCGTTTTTTTAGTATGTGACAAATAAATAGCAAGAAAATATGTAAACAAGAAAGTACAATATAAATAAAATAAATATTTTGTATTAAAATAAATAGTAAGTAGAATTGTTTGTCTATTGATATTTGTGATGTTGTATTGATGTTTCTTTTTGGAACATGGTGTATGTGAATTGAATAAATGTGCAGATGTTTTTTTATATCGACATCAAAAGTCATAAATAAGTGATAAATTGTAAGTGTTGTGTATTTTTTATCTGTGGTGCTTATTTGGCATTTGGATAATACAATGTTTTTTCGAGTTTTCGTGATACTTTTTTACAGAACGGAGATGGTCGCAAACTATTTCCATTCATACACAGTTGAGTGTTTCATTATATTTAAAGAAGTGACAAATCATGCAAATGAGTGTTATTTAAGAAGCGAGGTATTTGAAGAGGTTGAGAAGTGTATAAATAGTGGTTGCTTTCCATATGCGTGAATGATGCTGATATTGATTTGAAAGAATTAATTTTATATGTTACAGAGTAATGTGATGCTTGACAGTTCGGTACAAAATTGTATGCAAGGATAAGAAGGGAAATGATACACAATAGAATTATAAATACCGACAGACGCCTCGCCCACAGGCAAGGTTTGGTACAATATGAATACACAAAATGTTCTCTGGAAGAAGCAACGACATTATCAAAGCTTTGCGTAACTAACCAATCCACAGCATCAAATAAATTCATGGCACATTCATCCGCATACAACTGGTTTTATAAACAACAAAATGGACATTGGTTGTGCTATGAATTTTCTTGTTTACAACTTTTTAAAGTACAGCGATTCTAATCTGCTACATCAGCGCTACGCCTGCAACGCTATCATCAGGGCATCACCGCACGCTTAGTTCCTGCAATCCACCACCACACACATCAGCGATACGTTCCCTATACACTGTACGTCTCAATGATTCTCGCAGGCCAGCACAGAAATTTGTCATAACCAGTGCTCCTCCATTCCATCTTCCTCTTTACATCCTCTCGTTCATCAGTTTTATGCAATGCCGATATCCCCCACTCACCAGTAGCCGTCCTGGCGACCCTTGAACCCGATCTGGCCCAGGGTCAACACGATGAACAAACCCACATGCCATGTGATCATCCACAACCTGGTACAAAAACAGATACACCTTAGACCCAAACTGCATTACTGACTGCAAACTTGATATCTTCAATGCCCCAGCTTGTATCTTTTCTAAACTGGAACGCTACCTCAGAGAACCCACCACACCCTCTGCTACTAACAGATGTCGTGTGAGTGAGAGGGTACCAGAATGGGGATGTGAGGGCTGGGCCGGTGGGGAAGTGAGCGAGCTCAGGGCCGATGCTGCCCAAGAAAAGGCCTGTCAAGCTGTTGCCGTTGATGACAGGCAGGCTGGATGGTGCCAACCAACCAATGAGACCGAAGCCAATAACGGAGAGGTCCTTCCTCAACCAGTCCCTGTTGAAGCTGCGCACCCCAACCAGTACGTTAAATGAAAATGACCCTAAAAAACAATGTACATCAACGCACGAAGAGTTACAGGAGTATGCCAGAGAGTTGTGTGACTTAATGTTGAAGGATTATTCAGTGATCTATCAAACAAAGAAACCCAGTGCATGGATCAGAGAGAACAGTAGTTCTGACAGATCCCACTCAACAACAGAAATGCCCCAGATGGGTTTGAGTTATCCCCACTTGGTAGCAAGGAACTGTGTTGCACGTGCTTGCTAGTGCATGCTTACAATCAGAAATGGAAATTACAGAAAATCGTTCCTAAAATAGTGTACACACCAGGTGACGCGAGACATGCAGAGGGGCTTGTTCACTTTGATGGCTCCGCCCACGAACGCTGCATTCACAACCACCATACTCGCATATATTATTCTCGTGGAAGGGACAGATTCAGGACTGGATTCTCGGTCGTATCAATTATACACATAATTTAAAAAGAGAACTGGGGTCTAATTAGTTCAGTGAAACCGGAAAGCAACACACCTGAGGTCAGCTGCACCTTCGGGGATCTCCTGGCCAAGATGGAAGAGCTTCCAAGCCCGGTAACAGCAGGCACTGCCATTGAAGTCGCAGTCATAGCCATGTCGACGACTGCACACATTACAGAAAGTTAACGTAATTGATCATCATCCACCAGTCTTGAACCGACAGGCATTCTAGACCAATTCGAAATTACTGCGCTCGGCACGTGAGACTAAGCCCGGACGATGCGAACCAATTGAAGAGAACAAGACCATAGCAAATCGAGGCATCGTTCGGATGCTAAATCCACTTTCCAGACGAGATGCAAGGACGTAAGTGGTACACAGACAGCAAACGCTTCTAGTCTAAGAGTACCTGCTACTCCAACTAAGGAACATCTGCATGAAATAGAATAAAACGTCCGAACGTTGTTAGGAGAAAATACTTATACTTCCAATTAGAAAGCTACCCATCAAGGCCACCATGGCCAGTAGTTCAGCGAAAAGCTGTCGCACCCTCGGCAGGCAGCGACACAAGACCTAGGGCAATACCTCAGGATCCGAATACAATGACCACCTACCCAGCAATCTGACGGGAACGAGCTCTTGGAGAATAAACTTACGTTAGATTGAAGATGTTGCAGAGCACGTCTACACAGCTTCGTAGGTGGGCGTTGGCGGATGCTGGAGAGACGACGAAGCCACGCTTACAAGTATAGAGCGCGAGGGCGCTGGGATGATGGGAGAGAACAGCGAGACGGACGAGATGAGGTGTGATTGGTTGCCACGGTTTGCTCCGGATAAGGGTCGATGCTCCGAAGCAGCACCCTCCACCTTCTAGGATCCTCCGGCTTTGGCTAATGCAACCTCGCAATCCGCTGGACTTCCACAACGAGACAACGCAGCATGCGAGTTCCAGCAGCGCCGAAGTGATCGTTCTGCCTGCGTCAAATAAAACATGGATATTGCAAAAGGGGTTCAGTTTAGATGATGTTGTGTTACTGATTTGTCTTTATTTCTGCTTTTTGTGAGGCTGAGAATTACATCTTTGCTGCAAATTTTGGTGCAAGAATGACCTATTTGGTTTACTGTGCAAATAGTAGAACGTATAATTGACTGGAATTCTACTGTCGAGTGTGGCCATGAGACCCTTTCAATCATGCAAGTCTGTAATGTTCTAACAGCATGCATAATAACATGAAATAGATGAAAGACCTGTGTTGATGAAATTCATATTACGCATTCTCAAATGCCACAATTTTACACTTCGAAAGAATAATCAGAACAATCAGAATGATCATAATCAGTCACTATCATGGAACTAGTTGTGAGTTAACATGGTTTTCTGAAGTTTCATTTAACTTAAATCTTCGGCTTTCTTTCGGAGCAATGTCTTCAAAGCGGGTCATGCATGAAACGGTGTTTTTGGTATGTAAATCATATAAAGAATAATATTTCACAATCGAACTAATCATGAAATATTCAAATGGGTGTAGGCAACAAAATGTTCTATCCATTCGTATATATATAACTGTAGATATATAGATATACATTGGTTTGGGTTTACATACAGTGTAAAAACACAATAACATATTGACAAACTCATAAAGTCCCCCTGAAATTGTTTTTAAAGTATTAAAATGTACCAGCAATTTACCAGTGCACACAAAGAAATTAGTTAGAAAATTTATTAAAATGTCCACTTTGTTAGATTTTCAAGGACGTGATTCGCAGACCATGTCTGACAAATTTCAGACCAAGTGAAATAGAATTCGACGGTAGTTCAAATCCTTCGACAGTTTTGAGACATTTTAACTTCCCTAATCACCAGAAACCATTATAGGTGGAAAAGTGCACACAGCTTCAGATTATAGAATATTGGTTGTTCATCGATTTCAGCAACATGTTTCGATTTCTAACATTGATGAAAAATCTACCCTCAATTCTGCATGAATAGTCCTAATTGAAACAAGCCGTATGTACTACTGAGTGACAACTCTTAGAAATGAGAATCGTTATCGAGATAAGCAGACAGAGTTCCGATTCGAAGCAGTGCAGCCCACCATTGCTGAGAACCTCGGCTACAAGTCCTTTGTCTAGCAGATGACACAAGCTGCACGTTGATCATGCAACATATTTCTCTATTCCAGTCTTCTTTCATGGGAAGAAACGCTGTACAGCGAGGGTGGATGTCACCGAGGAAAAACTCCACACTTGTCAAATGCATATTTCCACGTGTGATACGACTAGGAATCGGTAACATTATTCATTGTTGATCTTGGCAAAGCTAATGAGGTCTTAACCTAAACCCCTCCTGGTTTAGAGACATTGAGTCGGTCATACCGCTGCTTCATACATATACCCATATTGATCATCGTATCTCATTATTCAGGACTTCGAATTAAAAAGTAAAGGTCGCTAGAGAATTTTGCATGAAAATTTGTTCTTAGATGATTATTAATGGATTAGCAGTCGTGTGCATCGTAACATCTTCTACAAAGCGCAGCACATACATCAAGAGCATTCAACTGTTTTTATAAACAACAAAGTGGACATTGGTTGTGCTACGAATTTCCTTGTTTACAACTTTTAATAGTACAGCGATTCTAATCCGCTTCCACCGCGCTGCGTCTGCATCTCTATCAACTAGGCATCACTGTGCGCTTAGCTCCTGCACACCACAATAACACACATCAGTAATGAATCCCCCATCCACGGCTCGTCTCAATATTCCTAGCACGCCACAACGAAATTCATGAAAAACTTCGCATACATCTCAGGCAATGTTGATTTCAACCACTCACCAGTAGCCGTCCTGGCGGCCCTTGAATCCGATTTGGCCAAGAGTCAACACGATGAACAAACCCACGTGCCATGTAATCATCCACAACCTGGTTCAAGAACAAGCACCACATTTTAGATCAGAATTACATTTATCTGAAACCCCCATTTCGCCACAGACAAGGTCTGCACCCTGCTCATAACGACATTTCGGCCGCTCTGAGCAAATTAACACTTGTTAAATCACAGATGTTGATTACGCGTGGGCATACCAGAATGGGGATGTGAGAGCTGGGCCGGTAGGGAAGTGAGCCAGCTCGGGGCCGATACTGCCCAAAAAGAGGCCTGTCAAGCTGTTGCCATTGATGACTGGCAGGCTGGACGGTGCCAACCAACCAATGAGACCAAAGCCAATGACGGAGAGGTCCTTCCTCAACCAGTCCCTGTTGAAGCTGCGCACCGCAACCATCACATTTTTTACAAAAAGAGTTAAATCGATCGTCATGTAACACTTGAAGAGGCTACGAAGTATCTGGAAAATGTAAGTCCGCCCGTAGCCTAATAAGTCTACTTCAAGCAGAAAAATATGACCACATGAATTCCAACTGACGTCGTAGAGGACATACCAGGTGACGCGGGAAACGCAGAGAGGCTTGTTGACTTGAACGGCACGGGGAACGAAAGCTGCATTCAGAGGCATCAACACCAAAGGGCAATCAGCAACGAGCGGTAGGCTAAAACTACACTAGTCCATAAAATTCACTCTTCGATCGCACACACTAGACAAGTGAACCAACGAGAGAACTCACCCGAGGTCAGCTGGACCTTAGAGGAAGTCCTCTTGGCGAGGAGAGCTGAGCCACCAAGCCCAGCAACGACGGGGGTGGTCATAGAAGCCATCGCTGCTGCCATTTCGACAACTGCAGACACAAGAGAACATGAGACCGGGTGAGGCCAAAGGGAAACATCATTGAGAAACACATCAAAATTGGTAGAGTACGCATTGCGAAGAAAATCACAGAAGAAACAGCATGGGGGAAGCAGGAGCAGAGGCGGTGCAACTCACATTAAGAGAGAAAGACCAGGGAGAGACGCAAGGGCGTGCGGCAGGACTGCGAGGGCGGGTGGAGAGTGCGTGCTGCGAAGGCAAACTTGCAGGGACGATGGTTTACAAGCAGGGCCTGGATGCTCACATGGTGAGGCTGATGGCGGGGCCGGGCCGGGCGGGAACAAGGGTGACCCGCGGAGGATGGCGCCATTGGGATGCCAGCAGGTGGTGCGGGAGCGCAGGCCCAATTGGCTGCCATGGATGGCTGATCTGGATAAGGTCCCTCCCCCCCCCCCCGCTCTCTTCACTTTGTCGCCCTTGCCTGGTTACCTGCTCCCCCTCCTTGGCCCTCACCCAACAACAACAGGTTTTGTACAAATACAAAACCATTTGAGACTCAGGAAACTATGAGACTTTTGATGCATTACAAGATGTTAAATTATGTACTTTTATTTTGAGTTGGAGATAAAGAGTGATTTCTTTGATGTAGCATGAGAATCAATCAACCTTGTGAGTGGTGAAATCGTTTTAACATGGTTTAGTTGTTTAACCTATTTGTAATCTGGTGTGAACTCTTACTTTATTCTGGTTTTTTAAACACCAGGTGTACATTAAGTGTAGAAAACCTCTTCCTGATTGTCTTTTGCTCTATCCTGTATCTTGTATTGGTGGATGCTCAATCAATGTCTTTACTGTCATGCTACTGTGCACATTTAGTTTATGAACAATTCTATGCATGAAAAGCCTCATGTTGAACAAGTCTGATTTGTGAAGGAATGTGATGTCTTTTGTTGCAATATAGTAAGAGCTAGATTTGGAACCGAAACAAGCTGTGTCATGAGGTTAATTTTGCAGCTCCAGTGGACTCTATTGCTTACTGTGAATATCCAGATTGGATACTCTCCCTAGTCTCTACTGTGATCATACAGTTATTGTTCATATTCACTGTAATTCTCTTTACTACTCTAAAATCAGGTGAAGATTATATCTACCTTAAGCAGAATTGTTGTGGGACTGTGCAGAGACTGTACTTTGACCCATAATTTGATCATGGAGATGTATGCAGAGCAGTTCTGTTTGATGAGGACTTCTCTTCAGAAGCTTGTCTTCTTTGTTTCCAGAATGAACTTGAACAAGCATACACTGGAGTGATATTTTTTGTAAAATTCAGTAAATGAGGACAAGAACTTGCTACATTCTGTTGTAATTATACATTTATGTGTGTACATACACATATACACACATTTGTGGCTATTTTAACAAAATAGAATAAACACCACAATTCAATGTTATGGCAAGTTATGATTGGTTGATTTAGAACAGATAGACCTTGTATGGTTTATGTAAAGACATTTTAAAATTCAGCTTTAAGCTAAGCTTTATGGTTGATTCTTATGTTAGGAAACTAATATTATGGTTTTGGACAATGCTTTTTGTACACTTTAGTACTAATTGGACACACATAGTACTAAAAGAAACATGCTTATAATTTATTTGGTGGAAGAATATTTTTTTCCTTTAACCTTTGTTTTTGTTGTTATATATATATATATATATATATATATATATACATATATGTGTGTGTATTTAATTTTTTTTTCAAAAAATATTTCTTGATTTAAATTAATTTCTTAGTTGGTATTATCTATTGATCTTATAATTGAATATATCCAAATTTATTTAAATATTAAATAAAAATTATATTAAATATCTTATTAGAAGATTTGAAGAAATAATCCTATATTAGTATATACTATAAAAATACGTAGTAGTAAAATTAAATATTTCATTATAAAAAAAAATTAAATTTTTCTTCTAAAGATTGTAGAAGTTTAGTAAAAGGATTCTTCAAGAAATAAAAATATAATTTTTGGAATTTTTTAAATTAAAAAATATAAGATTTCTTCCTAACTTCTTTAGATATAAAACCTTAATAGCTCCTACTATCTTATATATGTATATGTATATATATATATATATATATATATATATATATATATTCTTTTCTTTAAATAATAATTAAAATCTCCTCATTACCTAATATAAATAGAAGCAACATTTTATCCATATATTATTTATAATTGTCTTTATTTATTTTAAATTCTTATTAATTATGATATACTTATATATCATAATAATAATTATATTTAAATTATAGAATATTAATTTTTAAATACTAATATTAAATTATATTTTACATCATTAAGCTGTATTTTTTAAACATTAGATATTTGCCAATAATACTTACATGAGATTTTTAACAAAAATTCTAACCAAAAAGGACAAACCATTAAATATAAAAATAAAGTTGGAAATGGTTCTAATTAACAATTTAATTTGGAAATGCTAATTTTAAAATTTTTATTTCCTTCTAAAATATAACTAAATTATTTGTTGCAAAGTTGCAATGCATTTGCTTGTAAAATTTAGAATTTTTTTTAGAATCTTGGTATTTTTTTAAATGTGGTGTAAAAAAAATTGAAGGTACTGCCTTTGATACATGATAGGTTGGAAATGTTAGCTATTTTTGTGTATGGTTGTTGGGGTTGTTGCAAGCTTTTGTTGAAGATTGTAATAGTATGATGCAAATTTTGACAACATAGATGTCAGAGCCTTTGCAGTAGTTCTTGTAGGAAATGCAGACTGGATAGAATTCAGTTTATTGAAAGCTGATTGCAAGGTGTGGCTCTTTGAAATACAGCAGCAAATCAGATGCATTTGTTGTCAATTTGGTGATGTCGGAGCTGCACTAACTGCTGCAAGGGTACACAGAAAATACGGAATGCGGAATCCATCACTGTAAGAGCGGGTGAATTATCCAACTTGATGTAATACTGTTTGCATTAGAAAAAGCCTATCAGTGAATATCATTTCTGATGGATAATTGTTTGAATTGAAAATTGATCCAACGATTAGATTGCGACACTGCACCGAAGTAGACCTTTGCCTTGTGCTTGAAGTTCAGAGCTATCGTCCATTAAGAACATTCGGATGGAGCTCGTCGCAATTCGATTGCTGGAGTATGTATGTGAGTGCTGATGGAGACATCTATAAGCTTGATGGGTGTCTAAGGCTCAATGATACTGCAAATGTCAGGAGAGACGCCAGAATCATAGTGTGAGATGTGAAATTTCAGGATGTGAGCCAGCATTTGCGACGTCACGTTAAGGATCGGCAAGCTGGAGAGGAGGTTGTTTTGAAACAAACTGCTCAGAACATGTTGAAGCAAAAGTCACATCAACTTCGAGATAGCAAGACCGCAACCTACTTTTCACTTAAGATTCTCATCATGCCGGGATCAGAACAAGTGGAAATATGCGATCGAGCTCAATGGATGAAACATATGGAATATCAAGCTCGTTGATAATCGCTAGAGTAACAGCGAATTTCGTATCAAGGAGATAACTTCGTCAAAGTTTGCACATGAGCGGATTGATAAAAAATCTGTACATCGTTGGTCAAGAGTTTTGTCTAGCTGGAAATCCTAAAAGGGGTACTTCAATGCTTTTAGACTCGAGGGCGTAGTAACCATATCCTTTCAAGCAGTTCAAAGGCACGGCAGGTGATCCCAATCGGATGGAGAAAAATGAGTTTCATCTCGGCATCGGCGAATACCTGATTGGCATGCTGGACATATTCAAAAAGATGATGCAGCCTGTGGAGGACCCCAACGTGCAGTTCAGCGAACCTCATTTAACTGATGCTTCGATGGCTCCCATCATTGCTACAGCGCGCAGCATCGCAACAAAATGTGTCTGCTTTGCCCGTCTTTGGCCTTAACTTTTTCGTTCGCGTGGAGGAATCGTCTAGCGATGGATAATTTGTTTTGAACATCACAGACTGCACGGTTCTACAGTTCTAAGGCTTACTTCAACTTGCACAGCAAGACAGTGCAGGCATGTTCATAACTTGGTCACTCAAATGGAGATCCAATGAGACAGCTCCAGATCATAATCCTCCTTTCAGAGAAGGATTTTGTTGCGACTCAATGCTTTTAGTAATCGCTGGATAATCATGTCTAGGAGAACCCTTCCTCTATCAAGTAACACCAGTCGATTGAGGATTAATACCTTATACGTCGAGACACAGAACAGCTTCGTTGTGAGTCAAATCACACTGGAAATGACTCCAACTATAATCCTGTCTTATTGCTCAAATTTATCGGACGCAAGGCATGTATTTCAGGCATCCAGATGATTTATTTCGAAAACATTCTCAGCTCTGCCAATTTCAGCGACTGGAAAATCTGTTTACGATCTAATCAATGTGCTTACTATTTACATACTGTGCGTTGTTGCTCTGAGTAATTTCATGTGAAAGCATGGTTAGAGACATGGAATTTTCTGATATTAGCTTGCATACATCATGTGCAAGCTTAGAATTTCATCCAAAGCAGGCTAATCTCATTCAAGTTACAATAAATGACTGTCTTCTCAAGTTCACAACAACAGGTTTGGATCATGCTGCAACAGAAACGCCACTACAGCGCACCTTCGAGGAGAATAGATATCATGTGCATACTAAATAGAAATCAATAGAATGGCCAGTAATCTCGAGTAAGCTGCAGCTCTCATGTGCTGTTGTGGCATGCTAATTGCATGTGTCCTAGGTCGATGATATGAGAGCAATCGCGCATCAACTAGCTACAAATGTGGTCTGCATTTAGTGAAGGCGAGTACCAAATGACCCATCTGGAGATATACTTGGTTCTTAGGTCTGTTGAGTGACAATGAATGAGGTAGACGTCCTAGACTCTGAATTTGATGCTGCGTATATACCAGATTGTACACGTGTAGTGGCTGCGCAGAGATGAGAAGTTTTATATAATTCTCGATTAGCGATCTTATCATAGAACAATTATCAGGATATCTTGTGATTTGAGATCCAAGTCGTACAACCTGCAGACTTTGGTATTCACGTCTTGAATGTGGCCAAAGAGTATTTAATGATACGAAAGGAAAACCATATTCCTCGAGCTGCAAAATGGGTCCACTTTCAAGTGGATTTATTAGCCTGCTCCCTTCGCGAAGTTTCTGCACTCCGTGTTAACTAATCAACTTATTCAGAGAACTGTTTTGGAAAGTGGACCTAAGAACTACACAGAAACGCCATCACCGACACTGAGAGTCCCAACCAGCCTTCGTTACAGTAGTCCACCCAGGACTGTTGTCGGAGCCCAGAAGCTTGCATGCTGCGAGTAGAGTTGGCAACTGTTTAAAACCGGTTAAATGGATTTAAATGAAATGCAAACCGGTTTAGGATTATGTTCAATCTGATTCAAACCCGTTAGAAAAAGATTTAGAACTTGTTCAAATCCGTTCAACAACAGAAACTCATTGCTGTTTTCTTCTGCATTCGACAAGGAATATGGAAGATTCTCTCGCAACAAGGGGTTTAGAATATTGGGTTAATGTAACTAGTAAAACAAGATACACATTTTCTTTTTATATTATGTTTTTAAAGGGGTCAATGCTATGAAATAGCTTATCAATCAATTCCCTTGCAACAAATTGATCACCCATGATCTTTACTGAGGTTGAATTGCACTAACCACATAATGTTTTTAGAATTTTGCTAAGGTTTTTGGCATAGAAATTCAACATAGTAAAAATTTAAAACTAAAATTTACTACTAACATAAGAAAGTTTTATATATATATATATATATATATCAATATTCTTATTTCTAACATAAATTGAATAAGCTATTGTAAACTAATTCAAATCAATTTGATTGAATCGGTTTGCCTTGATGGAAATTAGTTCAATCAATTTTAACTTGTTTGTCTTAAATTGATGTGATATAAACTAATTTAAAACTTGTTTGGTTTAAGTTATTTCTATTTTTAGTTACAAGTTGTATCATCTTTTAAAATAATAGTAATATATTGAGTTATTGGAACACATTTCTCCAAGCTTTGACATCATATTTTTATCTTTAACTTAAACTTACATATAAAGACACTATTGACAACCTCCTTCTTTACTATAAGTTGAATAAATCAAAGGCCACATAAAATAATCACAGTATCAACAAATCTTACATTAAATTTCTTATCTTAGCAATCAATTGTTAAAATCTTCTTTAAAGATCTCTAATGAATCCTAGTTTATAATTGATATTAAGTATAAGGTTTGAGCGCCACGTTTCATTGATTTTGAAATCATTGTTGCAATAATTTGTTGTATTGCAGACAATAATTAAAAATATTGTTGTTTTGTTGTTGACAAGCTTTTTTTAAAGAATTATAGATGGTGACTTTAGAATTAGATTTCCAAAATCTTAAAATATAAACTAAGAAGGTCTATAAATTTACATAAGAAGACAAGAAGTTGCAAATTTAAAAACTTATAAGTAGCTAAAATTGAGACATTTCATATGGTAAATTTTATCCTTTGAAAAATTAGGCATATAATCATAAGAAAAAAATATTAGATAGAGTATATTCTATTTATTTATATAGCTTAAATAAATAAATAAATTATAACTTTATTTAATATCTTCTTTAAAAAAAATATTTTATAGAATTAGAAGTCACTAAAAATATTCTTAAAAAATTAAAATTTTAAGTTTTTTTTATTTTAGTCAAAATCAACTATAGTTTTGAATAAATAAAGTGTACTTATTATTGATAGTTAATTCTATTTTTTAAATTAATCATATAAATTTTTAAAAAAGAGCTGTCTTTATTATTTTTCATATATAATTTTTATCTTAAAAAATTATTTTTTTTTATTATTATTCTTGTTGTTTTTTTTATTTGTTTATTAATTTATTTTTACATAAGAGAATTCTCACAAGTTAGTCAATTATCTAAATTTAAAAATCTTAACCAAAAAATTTATTAAGAAATCAAATTATATATGCACTATTTTTATATAAATTTACTATTTTTATATAAATATATGCACTATTTGATCTAGAAAATACTATATATTTTAATATTTTAATAATGAAGCCTACTTATAACCATAAAATTTAACAAGAATTTAAAGAAAAAAATTCTTCTTTTCCAATATGTTTTTCATATATATATATATATATATATATATAAATAATTGTAGCAGCTAAATTACTTCTTAAAGTAAAAGACAGTATAGCAAATGAGATTCCAAAGATTGTTCTATTTAAAATTTGAGAATATCTAAGTACAAAAAGAGAAGCTACATTCTAAATTTTAAAAAGGCAAAGGTTGTGGTTTAAACAAAGTTAAAATTATCTATTGAAATATATTATTTTGAACAAACAAACAAACAAACAAACAAACAAACAAACAAAAAAAAAAAAAAAAAAAAACCTTTGATTTAAAAAATAAAGAAGATAATATCATTTTTAAGAAATAAAGAGATTTTAAAATATTTTATTGTAATTAGAAGTAATATAGATGAGGATTTTTTTTAAATTAATTAAATTAAGAAATTTTCATTTTTATTGTGAAATCTGATAAATCTTAAATTATTTTATCTTAGAGTTTATTTTTTACTAAATTTTTTTATTATTTTTTGTTATATTTTTATCAATTATTCCAAAGACTCATTTTTTCTACCTTTTATTCTAAAAAGAATAAAAAAAGAGATTTAGGAGGTTTTAGAGAAGAGACAAAGTATCATTGGTCAAAGTCAAATTTTAAAAAATGGCTTATTAGAAAATAAAGATTTTTATTTGAAAAGTATATTAAAATGATTATAAATATTCTTTAATACTATAAATTATTGGAATTTTAAAATATAATTCTAAATTTTATTAAAAGACTTTATAAAAGTTTTCCAAATAACTTTGT
Source organism: Physcomitrellopsis africana (assembly GCA_036785485.1). Classification (NCBI taxonomy): domain Eukaryota; kingdom Viridiplantae; phylum Streptophyta; class Bryopsida; order Funariales; family Funariaceae; genus Physcomitrellopsis; species Physcomitrellopsis africana. The sequence goes on from JAWRVF010000808.1 coordinate 130,154, forward strand.
AAATATTTATAATATTTTATTAAAAATATATATTTTTTATTTTTTAATATCTATTTTTATTTTACTAATAGGTATTTATAAATATGTATATATATATAAAACTTTTATCTTGGAAATTAATGTATATTTTGATTTTTAATTATTATTCTTTACTCCATCCGTTGCCTTCACTTCTTTTCTCAGTATTTTTCAACTTTCTGAATTTAATGTGTTTCAATATAGTCCTCTATCTACTCTTACAGTGTTAAAAAAAAAAAAAAAAAAAAAAAAAATAATTTACATGCACATATATAGAAAATTGAATAAAATTATAATCTGTTATATATTCCTACAAAATTTTGGTGGAATCTATAAACATGTTGTGGATCTATGATCTCACTAAATAGACAATATTTTTAATAAATATATATGGAAATTATTTTTTTATCATACAAATTCTTTTGATTGTTATTTGTCAAAATATAGTCTAATTGTAAAGAGTAGTTACCTTTTAAAATTTACAATCCTAAAAAATATAATTTTCACCTAAGATTTTTACAATAAGGAAATATAATTATTGAAAAAAATGAAAAAATATGTGATTTATTAATGCCTCTTACTAAACAAGGTATGTGGTGTGAACTTCAAACTCTCTTGCTAAAATCCTAAACTAGGCTTCATTAAGAAATTACATTTTATTTTGTTTTTTCAATTGCAATCTTAGTATTTTATAAAAACAAATTATGATCACCAATGTCATATTTTTTGCAACTACGAATAATACTCTTTTGCCATGTAATCCACTTCCTATATCAAATCAATATAATAACATTATTCTTGTCTTTGAAAAAACACAAATTCACCTAAACATTGTATTTTTTTCAGAATTATATCTTAAATCTGAAGCAAAAAATTGAAAATCTCATATAAAGCACAAGTTCTATTCTAAAATATCCTTTTTATATATATCATACTAGCAAAACTTAATTTGCAATTTCACAACCTATCTTATGTGAATAAATATTATAATCTTTCATATCTAAATTATGAATACAACTTATAATACTTCCTATATTTGTCCATACTTCTTATATCATAAAGTTATTTAGATTAATAACATATTGCATAGTTATGTATAAGCACCAATATATTATAATTACAATGATCATTATTTTGTTTTATTTCTTATATAGTGTTGAAATTTCATTAAAAATAATAATAAGAAAATTAGAAGGAAAAATATATATATATATATATATATATATAATAACATAATTCATATAAAAGTAAAAATATATAATATTATTTGTCTTATTTATAATAGTAGTTAAAAAAAAATATTTGTTTGTATATATATAGAGAGAGAAAGAAAGAAAAAAAAAAAAAAAAAAAAAAGAAGAGAGAGAGAGAAAAAAAGAATATTAAATTGACCTATCTAAATCTTAAATTGAACTAAAACCTTTTTTTAAGCTTCCACTTCTTCAAAATGATGGCATAGGTCAAAATAGTTGGTTTCTAGATCATCTCTCTCAACTACAAATTTTGCAATGGAAATGTTACAAAGCAAAATTTGACTGCTTAAGTCAGTCCTGCATATTTGGCTGTAAGTCTACCAGTTGCAACAACTTTAATCTTAACACTCATTGTGCTCAATTTATTCACAAGACTACTGATTATTTTTTCAATACAATGGAATTCCTCAATTGAGACTTCCAAGACCATTTTGAAAATGTTTCATAGGATGCATTATATTGGGCTTAATTTATGTTCATTTTGAAGAAGGAGAAGCTTGGTAGAAGGTTTTTAATCAATTTACGATTTAAGAGGGTGGATTTAAAATTCTCTTCTATATATATATATATATATATATCTGTGTGTGCGTGCGTGTGTGGTTTTTTTCCTTTATACTATATTCAAAGGCTAAAGTTTTTTATTAAAAAAAACAAAAAAACAAAAACTTTTAGTGAAGAAAGAATCTTCATAAAAAATTTGGATTATATACTTTTAAAGTAGGCTTCTACAAACAAAGATATCTTAAAATAAAATTTATAAGAAGAAAATAATTATATAATAATTTTAAAAAATATATAAACTTCACTAATATTTTTAGATTAAAACTAAAAAAATTGTCTCTTATTTTAGTATGGAATATTATGAAAACATGTTATACAATATATTGTTTTATGAAAATCATTTATTTAATTATAAAAGTAGTAATAAAAAATCATGCATTTTTAAACCTCTTATAATGGATGATAAGTATCTTATTAATATAACTCCAAAACCTTGATGCTTAATGTCTAAAAATACTTTTATATTGAATTCACTTTAAACTAATAGAATCTAATAAATCTTAAGATGTAGATGCAACTAAAGATTTTTTTTTTTTCTAATTAAGTAAGAATTTAAATAAATATAATTATAATTATAATATATTTCAAGATAATAAAAATTATAAATAAAAATTATATAATTAAGTGATGATTTTAAATATATATATGTATAACTTAAATTATTTTTTAGAATCGAGTATGTTTCTATATATATATATATATATATATATATATATGTATATACCATTGATTTTATGTTAGTTGCTTAGATTTATTTTTCTTATCACCTTTAATATTATACTATATATAATATTACATATATTAATTGTTGAGATTTTTTTTAATTATTCTAAGATTTAATTTTTTATATTTAAATTTATATTTGAATTTTTTTTCTTTCTAATAACTTTGAAAAATCATTTACAACTTTATTTTTTAGATAGAATAGATAGTATTAATAATAGTGTATCAAATAATATTTTATTTTTTAATACATCAATCTATTTAAAATACTTAAGAAATTTGTAAAAAATTATAGAATTAAATCTTATTTTCTATTGATTCTAAAATAATAGTACTATTTTTATTTGGCATGAAAAATATTTATTAAGATGTAAATATATAAATCTCTTGTATATTTGGTGATTACACATTAAATTAAAAACTATTATTTTTCTTAAGAAACAAAAGATTTAAAAATAATTGTTGACTTAAACAATATTGATGTAATAATTAATATCTTAGACCAACTTTTACATGTTGTATTTATAATTTTTCTAAAAACTAAAAAATATAAGGTTCTTTTTACTTATAAGAGATAACAAATACAACTGACCAGACATTGATACATTTTTAGTTGTTAATTAGTATATGATTGTAATTTTGTACTTACAAAGAATTTAATAAATGTATAGGTTCTAACATTGAGCTTTTAAATATTTAATTTTAAAGGAATGAATTAAAAGTGCTGAGTTTGATGAAGTAACATACATGGTAAAGATATAAATCTATATGGATTAGTTAAAAATTAATATAATTATATACAAAAAATAAAATAAAATAAAATAGCAAATAATATTTTTTTAAAATAAGAAAGTATTAGAATGAGTATTGCTAAATACAAAGACAATAGAGAACTAAAATTTAATAAAAGTTAATTTATATACAAAACATCATTCAAGAACTTATATAAGAAGGTTAAAATAGATCTCATGTGAAAATTTGGCAATTGTGTTAACTTGCTATTACAACAAAATAATGAACAATATTTAGATCAAACATCTCTTAATAGTTATTATAATATTAATATTTAAAGACTTGATCTATAAAATAGATCTTATATAGAATGAGTATGAATAATTACTTGTTTGATTTTTTTTTAAAAATAATCCAATACAACTAAATATATTTAATCTTAAAAACAGAGAAAATTTTATGGACTGTTTTAAAATAGACTTTTTTTATTATTGTGACTTAGAATCATTATGATTTTAAAAAATCATCAAAATTAATAGTTTGTTTTTATTCTCAATATCATTAATTTAAGTTTGAGAAAATTATGTATGTATGTACATATATATATATATATATATATAATAAGTAATATAGGTGAAAAAATAATAATTATATTATTAGAACATATGAGATTTTGGTGTAATTTTATGAACAAACAAAATAAAATAAATAATTGTGACATTCTAAGTTGGTTTATGTTGGTTAAAAAATAAGATGTTTTAAATAAGATTTTAGAGAAGATTAAAATGTATATTTGAATTAAGTTGTAGTTTTTAAACAACATATGCATTAGATAAATTAATAGTAGATAAGTATTTGTATAATGTTAATAAACTATAAAGTTTTAGTATACTAAAGAAATTATTCAATATCAAATAATCAAAATATCCTTATAGCATCTATATATTATAGATATCTTTTGGTTTTAGTATAATTGTTGCAGTGGTTGAATATATGTAATTAAAATTTATATCTATACCTACTAGGTTTAATGTTTTAGATGTATGTTTTAGCACCAAAGATCATAATTGGGTCATACAAAAATTACATTGTTTAAAAATATTTGTTACTCTGAGTTGGTTTGATTTAATAATAGTTATAAATTATTAACAGATAGCAGATAATAGAAAAATAAAAAATCAATACTTAAGTTTGTAAAATTTAATTGATTGCAGACATGTAAGTTACATAGAAACCATGATGTAAAAAGCTTTAAAGAACAATTATATAGTAAAAATCTGGCACCAGAAATTCAAATAGAAATAATACTGCTGCTAATAAAATTACTTGATATGAGTTTTAAAATTGTGCATGCTATAAATGTTTTAGATTTTATAAACAAAAATAAACCCTAAAATAAATTTACAATTAGATTGGATGATTTCAAAATCATTTTATTTCATGATTTATGGATTCGTTTGATAACTTGTGTATTAATATTCCTAGTTAAATTAGCATTTTCAAAATAATATCATTATTGTTAATTTAATATAATCAATATCAGTGCAATTACTTGAACAAGAACCACAATGCCCACTAATATTGTGTATTATTTCCAGAGGTCATTGTGAACCAAAAAATAAATAAAAACTCTACTATAATTGTGATTCAATGATTGCAAGAAATAAACATGATTCAAAATTCGACAGTATTTCATTAAAGAAGCATTATAAATTTATGAAGTATTCCAATTCTTATTTTCATATTTATTTTCAAAATCCAGTAGTAATTAAGAAAAAGTTTAAACCACAGTTGAATTCTATATTTCAATTGAACTTTTGTTTTACCATGGAACAAGTCTCTAACATGTGCACTGTTTAATTAAATTACAACAAATTAATAATAAAGAATACATTTTCATAAAGTTGCAATATCATTTATTAGTTCATTCTGTAGCATTTATGCAAACATAGTAATTGCTTCTTGTGTACATCACTATCAAATAACACTAAAATGGCTCCAAATATTCCCAGAAAATTGAACACGTGGAATGATTACCTTCAAAATTACCGGATAGCAGGTTGAGTAGTCTAAGATGAGGGCCAGCAGATAAAAAGATCATGGTCACGTATCAAGCTTTGCTACCTCACTATAAAAAATTGAGAAAATTTAACTTAATTTATTTTTCATGTGGTGTAGAAGAAATCTCTCCCATGCTTCATGCACGATATCAGTGTATTCTTTTTTACCTGCGAATATTTATTTTTGGTTTCATGTTTCTATAGTAAAACACGTAGACAGATTTGTTGCCAACATCAACATTTTCAGTTAGTGAAACCAAAAATAATAGGAATAATTAAATTTGGTTTCAGCCCACGAAGGGTGACGTGTGGATATAGATCATTCATCTACAACGGAGGATAAACGTCTAGCATAACACATAGAGGGAGATATTTCATCAACATCCATCCATATGGACCCGTTACGGGCTGCCCCAGATATTCCACCTCGAGTAACGCCAGGCGTCGTTCGGGCAGCTGTTTCCGCCCCATTGCCCCCACCATGACCACCGCCCCAGCTCCCGGTCCAAAATAATGCAGAGAGCCCCGCAAGTGGGATGAGCTGACACAAAGGCGGAGACATCGCCAGGATTGTGATCCGTCGCCTTGCGGGAAAGTGCCGCCAATTCTTATCACCCACCACCACAATTTTGGAAATTCCGCAGGGGCGTTGCAGGTGCTGACTCCCCTCCCTCCTGCTCGCACGCAACACCTGTCTCTGCCTTCTGTCTCTCTCCCGCATCTGACACTTGCGCATGTTCCCTTTCGCTCCACGAGGTGAGTTAGCTCGCAATCCATCCTTTTGGACGCGGCTACTTGTTCGCCACATTCCAAGTCTGGCATGGCTCATTCATCTTGTGCTCTTGCTTGGGTGCACACCGAGACAGTAATTAGCAGAAGACCTTTGTGTTAATCAGCGGAAATATTTCATAATCAGTGTCTGGTCACGGCATACTTAACAAGCCTCGGCTAAAATACTCCTTGTGGATGAATGTGTAAGCTTGTCCAGGATGAAATTGTAGGGTAGGTCCTGGACGTTGGCACGGACCCATCACTCTTTCTTTGTTGATATTTATGTGTATGTTACTGGACAAATTTGAGATAAAGTATTTCACTTTGGCTCATTGCCCTCATCCACCCTTGAACATCAAAAGGAGGCACACAAATAAAGAATAGTTTTACCCAAATTCTCCATTTGGATGAATATATGTATTGTGAACATCCCTTTTGAGTATGAGTGAAATTTCTCCCTGGTCAACTAACTCTGAGTAGCTAATGCACTGTATTAAAATGCTTTGCAAGGATTTCGATTGGTTGTGCAATTAGGGTTAAACGAGTCTCCGGAGCTGGATGATTCTGGCGACGATCTTGCTGAAATGGATGCCGTCCACCATTTCGAAGTAACGTTGGAAGAGATGCTTGATTCCTGTTCGCAGGAAGGTGATTGACTCCAGGAACTCCGGCTGTTGATATGTGAGTGGTAAGTCGAGTACCAATTAGTCAGCAACAGAACCTCAGACGATAACACGTGTTACTATTCATCTGTCAATGGACTGTCATCCGTCGCCTAATGTGTACGTGTGTCTTTACATTATTTAATTGACGACATGAAAATAAAAATAACGTTCTAATTGTTTTGTACGTATTTGAACAAAAAATCAATTTCAAACAAATATGTGTCTGTATGGACAGACACACACACACACACACACACATAAATATATAAATGTATACGAAACCTAAAAACATTAGAAACGTATTTTGAGAATTATCCTATTAAAAATGTTATTGGAATGACACATTAATTAATTACATACCAAAAATGTTTTGAGTGGCTACTATATATATATATATATATATATATATTTATTTATATAATTCTGTTTTACATTTTTTCAATGCTATATATTTTTTTTATTCTTAGAAATGTATACAAAACAAATTTTCCTTAGAAAATGTCCCATTTCAATAAACTTCAATGTGGTTTCACAAATCATGAAAGAAAATAACTTAACACCCAACAAACCTTGCTAGTATTTTGCTTCATATTGTATTAAAGTTTATAATATTTTGAAACTAATTTCATCATGTATCATTTTACATATGTCAAATTAAATTACATTCTAACGATATTTGGACAGTGTACTGCGGGAATATAAACAAATATATTTTTTTCAAAGGAAATCATATTCTAAAATATGTGAATGGGCCACATTGTTTAGTTTATTTATTTATTTATTGCCACATTACGCTATTTCATTCTGTTTAAAAAATGTAGATCTAGATTATATATAACAGTGAATGTCATTAGTAACTGAATATGAAAAGGATGATTATGCAAAGTCTTGCTCGAAAGCGCTTCCAGTGGTACTATTCACACGGAAAGAAGGAATCCCTCGGTTTCCACGGTGCTTCCAGGCCCTTCTATTTCACTTGCGCCTTCTATGTTGAAGCCATACTTCTCACGCGGAAAGAATCCTCTGTTCCAAGCTCCATGCGTGTTTGGAGTTTTCGCTGTAGCCACCCTCGGACGAGTTTTGAGCGTGGTGATTCTTACTTGTGTTGCGCGAGACGGGTGTGAGGTGGAGTCTGTAGTATCATTCTCGCAGGTGCTCGAAGTTGGTGATTATCGGCAGGAATTCGAGTGGCGCTGGTAGCCGCTTGAGCGTAATGTGGTTAAAGAGACGTCGAGTTTGAAGGAATTGAAGATTCAGAAGGGCTGTGGTGGTCGCGGGAAGGGGACATTCGTAGAAAGACGAATTTCAGTGTCCAGGCATTGAGAGCAGAGCAATTTGACCGATTTTTGGACGATTTTTGGAAGGGGTGCGACATGTTGGTGGTTCGAAGGGAGTTTCGCGTCTCGTAAGGAGTGAGTTCAAGTAGCGTTTAGGGTGTGATAGACGGTTGACGCTGTGGCTGTGCTGCAGTTGTAAACAGAGTGCACCCGTGAGAAGTGTCGGAGGAAACGAGGCATGCGTGTTTAGAGCGGGGTTGATCTCTGTTTTTTTTTTTTTTTTTTTTTTTTTTTTTTTTTTTTTCCCTCTCCTATCGCGTTGGTTGAAGAAACTCCTTATTAACGTGTTTAATGTGTAGTGTTACGCTGTACGATTGAGAGCTTGTGTCTGGCGCAGTCGATCTTGACTTGATATATATGAGTACATCTGTTGGTATTGATCACGTGTCCTTTCCGGCGAGAGGGAAAGCTGAGAGGATTTGAAGGTTATTTTTCTTAAACATCAAACTCGATATGAAATTAGAGGAAATGAGTTGGTGAAGATTGGAATCGCACAATTTAGAGTTGTGTCTCGGGGACTTCAGTTCTTGTGCTGCAAAGTCCTTCACACAAATATCAAAGATAAGCCGTATTCTGTGCCGTTTGGATGTTATAGCTTACTTGATAGTCGGAGAGGGGATTGTTATTGATCACTTTCAACATCAACATACACAAGGTTGGGGCAGAGCACGAGAGGGATTGCAACACTTTGTGTACGGCGAAGTCCTCGTTTAAGGATTGTAATCGGGTTTCGCATGCTGTTTTGCAGCAATCGAACAAAAGAATTGCGATGGCATTTGTAACCGGGAAAATTGTATGAGTAGTTCGATGTAGTTCTTGGATTTCACAGCTGCTGAGCTAAGCTTGCAGCTGTCTTGGTTGTGAATATTGTGTAGCATAGATTGTACGATACAGCGGATATAGCTACAATGTCATTGTGAATACATCTTTACTTGCTTAAATTGTGATACCTGAAGTGTGAAGTACATCGCGTCGGTTGCGTGCGTATTTGACCAACCAAAGAGACAATATCTGTCGCTTCATTGATCAGTATGAGGAGTTGAAAGCAGTAAACGACTAGGAGCGCAGGCGCTACTTATCGGCTGCGTTAAGCAGTTGCTTGAACGAGTTCCATTGGTTTTTGGTGGAGTTGGTCAATATGGCTGCTTCTGGACTCGTTATGTCTCCGGCGGAAGCTTTTTTACCCGCTCTACATCGCGGGGCTATGCCGTCGGTGGAGACTATACAAATTTATCTTGCTACACTTGGCTCCGAAACTACCACCCCCATGCAGGTCTTCAAGTCCGACACCATTTCGTCCGTTAAAATGAGGATTCAGGCTTATAAAGGATTCTACACTAAACAACAGAGGCTTGTATATGGGGGTAGGGAGCTGACTCGCAATGACCGCCTGATCAGGGATTATGGTGTCTCGAACGGAGAGAAGTTACATTTAGTTCTGTATCTCGATAATATTGTTGATGTCACTATCAAGTCGACTGATGGAACTGAGTACGTTTACAAAGTTGAACGTAGCCATTGTGTTCGCGATCTGAAGAAGCAGATCTCTGAGAAAGAGGGCTTGGCTTTGAATGCGCAACAGTTGGTTCTCAGAGGGCAAAATTTAGAAGACCAGAAGTGCATTGATGAATTGTGTCTTGAGGGCGATGCTGTGGTGCATCTTGTATTAAGGCGATCATCGAAAGTCCGGACGAGGGTTGTTGGCAAAGACGTGGAACTTTCCGTATCAGCAGACGAACCTGTTCTTTCAAAGGGGAAGACTCTCCTTCAGGAAGTGCAGGAGGTCCCTCTTACAGACCAGTCTAAGTACACTATACCTCATCGTCAACTAAGTTACAATTTTAAGAATGGAGGTACGACCAAGAATGCGGTTCAACCTGTAAATGTTTTGGAGCCAGCGTGTGGAATTTTACGGTACGAGATTTCAGATGTCTTAGTTGACATTCTTGAACAAGCGAAGGCTGGTCTTCAGGGAGGTTATGCGCCTGCCTTGGCATCAGAAGGGTCCGGTGGGGCCTATTTTCTTAAGAATTCTTATGGTGTAGAAAGTGTTGCGATCTTCAAGCCTGTTGACGAGGAGCCACTTGCAATAAATAATCCTCGTGGTTTTGCCAAAATTCCAAGGGTATCTAGCAGTGAAGGTTTGAAGAGAGGTACGAGAGTAGGAGAAGGGGCCATGCGGGAAGTGGTTGCCTACTTGCTCGATCATCCTAAGGAAGGGCGGAGAACTTCTTTTAAGAAGCATCCACTTGGTTTTGCTGGTGTACCTCCTACAATGATGGTTCGATGTGCACACGAGGCTTTTCGGTATTCTGATGACACTTTGGATGTTGTAAAGAAGCCCAAGCTTGGCTCTCTTCAGCAGTTTGTGCGTTCCTTCAGCAGTTGTGAAGATATGGGGACTGCGAAATTTGAGGTGGAAGATGTGCACAAAATTGCTGTTCTTGACATGAGACTGGCTAACACTGATAGAAATGGCGGGAACATTCTTGTCTGCAGAGATGAGAACAATGACATGAAGCTTGTACCAATCGATCACGGATATTGCTTACCTGAGAAGGTGAGAATTTTGTGGTTGCTTCGTGTTGTGAAGTTATTGTGAATCTTTCCAGTAGTAGATGTAAAACTATATTCTCTCTCTCTTTCCCTCTCTCTCTCGCTCACTGTGCGTGTGCGTGTGCGTGTGTGTGTGTGTGTGCGCGTGCATGCGTGTATTAAATGTTTTGCGTTGTACTTTGCAGTTCGAAGATGTTACATTCGAGTGGATCTATTGGTCGCAAGCGGAGGAACCGTTCTCACCGTCTACATTGAAGTACATCGAGTCTTTGGATGCAGAGGAGGACTTGGCGCTTCTCCAGAAGCACGGGTGGTCTTTGCGAACATTATGTAAAAGGGTGTTTCGGTTGTCCACAATGCTTCTGAAAAAAGGTGCAGCTGCTGGGTTGACCCCTTATCATATTGGTTCCATGATGTGTCGTGAGACCCTCTTTAAGATGTCAGCTATGGAAGAAATGATAGAGGAAGTTGAAAAGAATCTACATCCATCTGCCAGTGAGCGTGATTTTTTGAATGCGATGTCAGAGACGATGGACTCCCGCATCAACAACCTTAAACGAGAAATACGTAGATGAGTGTATTTGTATGTGTAGCTGGATGTTCACATATAGTTTTCTAAAGGCCTGACATCATACCTGCAAACTTCTAACAGTTCAGGATGTTGCTACATGATGTCTAGGACTTGTTCATTCTTTGCTCCTAAAGATACTGAACCGGTATTACCGTAATCCCTCTACATGGTAAACTTCGAGAAACCCAATGTATATGGAAAAGTTTTAATTTTAGGGAGATTGTCGCGGTTCTTTATCCTACGCTATGCAATACTTCCAGACTCGGATGTTCTTGTTAATGAGCCTCCTTTTGTCTGTCTATATGATCTACCATCGCAGTTACAGTGCATTGCATTTCATTGCAAAGTCTTGCGCAACTTTTGTTCCAATTCTGGGGCCTTCTGAGGCACTTGCACTCATCAACTCAACATCAATTAATATCACGCTAACCTCGCATTGAATCTCAGTTCTATGGAGTCTTAAGATTCTACGGAGTATCGTGGCAAAACTCGAGTAGAGTTCTTCTATTGTCTCCAGAGTCTGGTGTTGGAAAGCTACTAGTGACTTGCAAGCATTGTGGATTACATGAGTCAGCAGCACAAAGTTGTCCGCTGGCAGACTACCGCCAATGCATCTGTTACTGGGACTTGTCCGCGGCGAGTGCGCCTAGCATCCCAAAAGAGGCCTTTCGAGCTGGTGCTCCCATCCGTCACAGAGCATCCGACAAAGGCGATTCAGATCGTACCATTCTACACTGCAGCAGCGCAATTTCTTACCGAATTGATGATTTTAGTGCACTCTTCAAGGGTAGTTACTATGGGTGCGATAGATGTCGCTTCAAGTTTGTGTGGAGAAACGATCTCAATTTCCAGACGCGACACGCGGCCGGCCTGCGTATTGATGATATGGCGTGAATGATTGTGATCAAATGATGGAAGCACCAACCAGCAACAATGTCAGCCTGCAGGTGTCGAGTATCGATTTCCTCCCACAGTGTAACGCAAAAGCAAAACGCTGTCATGGCAAAGACACATACTCTTCACCATCAAATTGATTCACTCCCTCCAAGCAGATAACTGTAAATCAGTCCCGTAAATTCATTCACTTCTCACCAGGCTAGCGACCGCGCCGCTCGTACAGGCAATGCAGTTGGATGTCCGTCCTACGGGCAGGCACTTCGCGACAAACCTAGGTGATTGAAATTAATGCGATGTACGACACCGAACAAATCAACGATATGCCACTGTATACTGGGGCCCGAAATCACAGGGTTGACTATTGATATTCGGATTTCGATACATCTCGGTGTTTCAACGTCCAGAGGCAAAGAATAGTGCGATTTGCGTTCCGGAATGTGTAGAAATCTAATCAAGCCAGTAGAAAGTATGAACCCCGTGTTGAAGAAGTCGCAAATTGTCAACAATCAATCGGAACAACGGCAATATGAACGTTGTTTTGCGAGGACTAGTTCTTCAATCAACGGGCAGATTCCATCCTTGTTTTATGGTGGGTTGGGATCAAATCGAGGCATCGGATGTCTCCGTCGCCTCCTCGGAGAAACGCGACACCCCGCCACAAATCACGTGCCGCGCCCTGGGGTCATGACGCGAATGCAAAAAAAAGCTTCCATCACTTTTTACTACTTTTTACTGTTTACTCTCTTTTTTTTCCCTTCCTGGGAAGCACGATATATTTTTTCCTTTTCGAAAACCTAAACTTCGTTAAAAAGTTAGTTTATTATCTGTAATCAGAAACAATCAGATTATAATCAACCCATTTTGTTGTATTTTATAATTCTATTTAATTATTTGGTTTGTTCTAGTATCAAGAAGGTGTTTTGTCATCCATGATTTATCCCATCTTTTGAGAATTTGAGAAAGGTGGCCTATTGATGAAGATGCTTGGTCAATTTTTTTTTGAGTTGTTGACCAACTAATTTGTCCATATTCTATTAATTCTTTCCATATCATTATTCTTATATAGAGGTCATTCTATGTTTCTTATTCAAAGATGAAGTGGTTTCTTTGAATCCATATGGTCCACAAACATAAACCTCTAAATAGAGACCAAATCTTTTGGAAATATTTATAAAAAGAGAGAAGTTTTTTTTTTTGCAAAGATAGCTTGTTTTTAAAAGAAGGCTTTCTAAGTCGTCCACTTCTAAGGATTTGAAGTAAGTTTGTAGAGGAAGAATGTTGTCCAATCCCATATTTTACATACTTGTTGACACTCCCAAAATCTATATAAGATTGTCTCAAGTTTTAAGGAAGAGCATACATTTTAATTAATATCAATATTAGAATTGGTTTATCTTGTCTATGTATTAATTACTACACCTTTGTACCACATAAACCAAATAAACATGGTCTCTTTACAAGATTGGAGTTTAGATAAAATATTATTCTATTTAAAAGAATAGCCTTCTTCAAATAAGGAATTTCATTTTTTATCAATTAGATTGATCGAAGCAAAATTTTTTTATAAAAATTTTCTTCCAAGTTTTGTAAAGTAAGTCATAAGTCCCTTTCTTGTGATCCAAAAGTATAATTTGGAATCAAATGTTAGTTCACTAATTAGGCCATAGAAAAGATCAATGCCATTAGAATCCTTTTGAATTGGAATTAATGTAAATGCCACTCTTATAATTTTTAGAGAGCCAACAACTTGGTTGTTATCATCCTAAAGTTATGTGTTGGCTTATTTAGAGGATAGAGATTCATTATATTGTAATATTTTAGATTAAATATTTATTCAAAGTATTTTAACTTTTATTTTTGGAAGTAGAATAAATCACTTATCTTCTTCTATTTCTTTGTATTGATATATGAGCTAGAATACTACTAAAGATAATGAGTTCCTTTCTAAAATACATAAACTCATTCAATCTTCACTTTTTGGGAAGGCTTTGTCTTATTAAGGTATAGATTTCAAGACCTAGAAAAATAATAGTGGATTTTATTTTATATGTAATTAATACTTGAATTTTTCATATTATATTTTTATAGTATTTTTTTACAAGACATGGTTGTATAGGAATTTTGAATAAGTATTTAACTTGTTGGAGTCTATTCATGTGAAAGAAAGGAACTTTATAGGCTTTAATATCTCTATTTATAAGACTATATTTATGATCATATTACAAAAATCTATTATAAACTTCATAGAGAGACAAGAGGGGCTTGAGTCTAAGATAAGGGCTCTTTTGTGACCAAAATTTGTCAATTTTATTTCAAATTTTGGAGCCCATAAACCAATTGTAGTTTATAATAAAGATCGAAGCACAATTTGGGTACCATACACCTTATATGGTATGCATCATCTTATATCTGATAAATTGATTGATGTTGGCTTTTCCAAGTTATAAAGTCCCAATCATTCATTTTGTGAGAAGAACTTTGGTAGCATCTTCTAGGTCAATTAAGCCAAGGCCACCACTCTCACAATCTTTGTAACATGTAGACCAAGCCACTGTGGCTCTTATTAATTCAAGTTAGTAAAAAGAAAAAGGTTGAGGAAGTGGAAAAGACATGGGCTAAGAGGTCTTTTTGACCAAGAGGATAAAGAAGACTAGGAGGGAGATGACAAGGAAGGGTCGTGAAGAAGAAGGAGGAGAGTTTTTTTGGAAGGCATAGGATTTTTTTGATAGGTAGTATACATTTTTGTATATAGAGGAAGCTTGGAGAGGATTTTAGATGCGAGTTTTTGTGGGTTTGTAGTAGACAAGATAAGAAACTCATAGAAACAATTCTCATATCTTTTCATTAAGTATCAAAGGAGATATGAGTCGTGAAAGTTGTAGGTGTTTAAGACTAGGGCAGTGAAGGTTACAAAATTTCGGGCCTTGGTTCTTGGAAATTACTTGGACTTTAGCAACAAAATTTGTTGGATTTTTGTTTCTTATAGAGTTAACTACTTTGTATCAAAATCTCAAGTCAATATGACCTGTGAGCAAAGAGTTATGAGTGAAATTGTAACCAGTTTGAATGAAAAGAGAAATAGAGTGAAGGCAAGGTTGAGGGTTTGTATGGGCAGTGCATGTGTGTCGGTTTTTTGGGTATAAAGAGATTTAGGAGACGAATTTGAGTGTGAAATTTGATATACATGATTTATGTAAGTTAAGAAAGAGATGAGTGTAAGTTTGATATTCATTAGTCTTATAAATAAAATGTTATGCTCTTTCAAAGTGACAGGGGTCTATCTCCAAATCAGTGAAGTTTGAGGGAGCATATCTTTGTGATCAGAGTAGTAATTTGAATAAAATTTGTTGGAGTTTGTAGATATATGAGTCTATTAAGTTTTGTAAAAAAATAATTGCTATTAAAGTTATATTCGAGGAGTTATGAGGAAAATTGTGGTTGGATCTAGAGTTGTTAGAAGGCAAAATTAAAGAAGAAGGATGGAACCTATAACTCAAGTTTGGAGAAGGCTCTTGGAGCAATATTTGGAAGGTGTTTACAACATGATACAAGCTATAAGCCTACCAAATTTCAGCACTCAGGTCTTCTTTAATGAAGAGAAATGAAGGTATGAAGCAAAGGGGGTCTAGAATCAAAGGCAGCGTGGAGGGATTACTTTGACAACATGGTTCTCTCAAACCACATGAGCTATAATCAAAAGGTTTATGGGATTTGCTTTTTTACTCTCTTAAGTACCTTGTGTCCAAATTTTGCTTCAATTGATATGATATCCTAGGATTTATGGGCAAAATTGAAGGCGGGTTTCTAAAGGCAGAATATGTTAGGGTTAATAAAGTATGTTTTTATATAAATTCTTCAATTTTATGAACTTTATGAATCTCATCTTACACTTGAGAAACTAGAGGCAAAGAAGACCCAGTGTTTCTTAGGGCTAAGACTCTCACCACGACAACGGTCACCGAATGCGTAGCTCCTTCGAGGAAGTGACGCCACTCTTGGAAAGAATCCACTATAGCAAGAAATTCCTTATCATGAATCTCGTAGTTGATTTTAGCCGCAAAAAACTTTCATGAATAGAATGGAATCGGATGAAGCTTATTGTCAATGCCCATTTTTGAAAGTACGGTTCCTAAAGCAAAATCCAAAGCATCAATTTCCAAATAAAAAGCCTTTGCAAAGTTTAGATGTACCAAGATTGGAGCCGTAGTAAATGCCGTTATAAGATTTTGAAATGCTTTTTCTACTAGAGGTCCCCATTCCAGCTTATCCTTACATGTTAATCGAATGAGTGGAGTAACAATTTGAGAATAATTCTTGATGAAGATCCGATAGAAGTTAGCAAAGCCAAGAAAATATTGTACGTCTCTACGGTCTTTGGAACTTCCCAGGACACAATTGCTTCCACCTTCTTGGGATCCATCTTCAAACCTTCCATAGTCGCAACAAATCCTAAAAACTCCATCTCAGTTTGGTGAAATAAGCACTTCTTTAACTTGGCATAGAGTCCTCGCTCGCATTATTTTTCGAGTACCAAACGAACAAGCTTCTTATGCTTTTCTTTATTCCCAAAAAATATTAAGGTATCATCCAGATAAATGATAAGAAAATCGTCTAGATATTCTCAAAAAATATCGTTCATCATGTGTTGAAAAATTGCCGGAGCATTGGTAAGACCAAATGGCATGACATTATATTCAAAATGACCATACCTTATACGAAAAGCTGTCTTCCATTCGTCTCTTTCTTTGATTCGCACAAGGTTGTAAGCTCCCCTTAGATCAATCATTGTAAAGATCTTTGCACGTCCAAGTTGTTCTAGAAGACTAGAGATCAAAGGTAATGGATAGCGATTTTTCTTTGTCACCTTGTTGAGACCTCGATAGTCCACGCACATCCATAGTGAGCCATCCTTCTTCTTCACAAATAAGATTCGTGCCCCAGCTGGCAATTTTGAATGACAAATGAAGTTCTTGGCTAGGTTCTCGTCAATGTATTTCTGCAACTCAGCCAACTCCGTCTACGATAAATTGTAGATTGGGCCAAAAGGTAGTTGTGCTCTTTCTTGCAATTCTATGGTACAATCATATGGTCGATGTTCTGATAGCATGTCAGCATTCTTCTTTTGGAATGCGTCTTGAAAATCCTTGTATTGTTCCGGTATTCTTGCTGTTGAAATCTACTCTCTACTGGTTGGAGCCGCATAAATAACCAATGGTGTGCCTTCCTTGCACGATCTTACAAACATTCTTGCTCCAATGAACAAGGATTTTTTGGTTGGGGTCTTCTTCCGAGCTTGTCCTCAGATTGTTCTATGGGAATTGTTATCCTCCACAACCTTCAATTTATGGATAGATTATATTTTTCCAACCAAGAAAGACCAAGAATAATAGGATTTGACGGGGTGCTAATAATATTAAAAATAATATAACTATTGTGGTCTTTAAACGTCACTTCTATAGGTTCTGATTTATGGGTGACACTACCAGATAATAAAGGTCATCCATCTATTACTTCTACGTGAACAGGTTTGAATTTTTGTTCTAGAAGAATTTTGTGACGCTTAGCAAATTCTTGGTCTAAGAAACAAGCAGATGCTCTTGAATCTAATAAGACTAAGATTTTTAGTTTTTCACGACCAAAAGACAAAAGAATTGTAAAACAAAGGGCAAGTTGAGTAGAAAGAGAGGAACCTGGTTTTGATTTGTCCAGCCGCATGGTTCCTATTGTGGCTGGGCATCCTCGTTTTCCTGAACAAATGCACTTCTATTCTTGATGCTACGTCCATTTTGCTTCTTCGGACAGTTTCCAGCTCTATGGCCTTCTCCACCGCAATAAAAACACAAACCTTTGTCCATACGCTGTTTTTTTTCTTTTGGAGTAAGGGATTTGACACGTACCGCATCAATCTGCATGCCTTCTGTCTCCGCTTGTGAATTTAGGCTACTTGCTGATATAATTGTGCTGTGATTATTTATATATTATCTAGAGCATTGATCTTGGCGACGTTGAAATAGGCGGTTATCGCACTTTACAGCTTGGTTAATGGCTTCGTTGAGCATTCGTGGATTAGAAAGAGATAACAACAAATCCTTCACGTCGTCCCTTAGATCCCAATAGAATTGGCTCATCAATGCTTCTTCATCCCAATTGATGTCGCATGCCAATTGCCTGAAATCCAATGCATAGACTGATGCAGAGCGAGTTCCTTGTCATAGCGATCGAATTTTTGTTGTAGTCCACCGAGCCTTGTCATGCTCGCCAAATGCTTCTACAAATGCCTCCAAAAAAGTCTCAAAGTTATTCAGAATCGGTGACCCTTTTTCAAATAGAAGAGCAAACCACGATAGAGCTTGTCCCGTAAACAAAGTTCCAACCAATCCAATGCATGATTCCTCCGTCGGATAACGTTCGGATTGCACAGCTGTTATTAACTTGATTTGATTGATGAAACCTCAAAACTTGGAGCGTGTGCCATCAAACTTGTCTGGAAGGCTAATTCAAGGTTCCTTTCGTTGTGGAAGTAATGGTTCTCGTTGAACCACAGGTAAAGCTGCTTCTTCTGGTGCAGAAGCTCGAGGTTGATGAAGCCCAGATTGTGCTATTTCGGATGGTCCATCATTATGAAGTCTTGCAAAGACTCCTTCCATCACTATAGTTCTCTCTGATAACGTAGTAAGAGCATTCATAATGGCATCCATTTTGGACTCCAAACTTTCAGTCATATTAATGACTTGACCTCCAATCATTGTAAGAGAAAGGAAGTAATTGTTTCTATAAAGAGAAAATATTTGTTTAGAAGAGGGTACTCAGCAACCTCTAAAACGCCTTAAGACCTTCAAGAAGAGGGGTAATCCACTCTCTCCAAGAAGAATAAGACTTCAATATTATGACAAAAAAGATATCAGTTTAGAGGAGGGTAATCCGCAACCTCTAAAATATTAGTGTATCTTCAAGAAGAGGGGTAATCCACACTCCAACAAGAAAGAACTAGCTCTGATATCCAAGGTGAGAGTAGTCTTGACAAACTGTCATGGACACAAATTATAGACTTGAAGTCTAAACAAGAAATTCAAGAAGAACTGGCAAGAACTGGATTAATCAGATGAGTACAAAAACAACACCAGAGAGGTGAGCTAGAGCTCCAAGAGATGTGTCGTCGAGACTGAAGAACTCTTCAGCCTCGACTCTAATATATACTCCTACCTAGGAAGCTTCTCAAGCAGCTTCCTCCAACTAGGGAGCTTTTCAAGCAACTTCCACCAACTAGGAAGCTTCTTAAGCAGCTTCCACCAATTAGGGAGCTTCTCAAGTAACTTTTATTAACTAAGAAGCTTCTCAAGCAACTTCTACCAACTAGGAAGATATTAGAAGGCTCTGGAAGGTTCTAGAGAGTTCTAAGAAACTTCTAGAATGTTCTAAAAGGTTCTAACAAGTATGTCCTTGACACTATTTTTGTATAGATTTTAGCTTGATTCAATTGATGAAGAAATTCAAATATCATAGATAGAGGATTTCTATTCTTGATAGCAATCTTATTGAACCCTTGATAATCTATACACATCTATAGTGACCCATCTTTATTGTTTACAAATAAGATAGGAACTCCTGTCGGGGATTTTAAATGGTATATGAAGTTCTTAGCCAAATTCTCATTAATGTATTTCTTGAATTCAGCCAATTTATTTTGTGATAAATTATAGATTGGTCCAAATAGAGGTTGAGTTCCTTTTTTGAGATCAATTAAATAATCATATAGACGATACTCTAGAAGAATATTTACATTCTTCTTCTTAAAATTATCTTGATAATATTGATATTGGCTTAGAATGCCACTTGAAGTCTTTCCACTATTAGAAATGGGTGTAATATAAATAGCAAAAGATGATTTTTTTTTTTTTACATTCATAAAAGCTTTTGCATCTACAAGTACATATTTTATTATACTAGATTTATGGCTTGTCACTTGATTAATGGGAATCTTAATAATGCTTTGAAAAAAATCAAGTCTATAAGAAATCCAATCTATTTGAGGATTATATTTTTTTAGCCATAATAAATCTAAAATGAATAGATTAGAGGAAGATTTAATTATATTAAAGATTACACAACTATTATAACCATCTATTGTTATATGTATAGGAAGGATTTTATGAATAATATCTCTAAAAGATAATGGATGACTATCTATAATTTCTACATGTACGGATTTAATTTTCTGCATAAAAGATATTCTATGACTTTTAACAAATTCTTTATCTAAAAAACACATTGAGGCTTCTGAATCAAATAAGATAGAGGCTTTATGATTTTTAGGTCTCAAATAGATATCTAATATTAAACAAGGAGAGGGTTGTAAGGAGATGATAGGACATTTATTAGGACTTGTACAAGATTCTAGTTGCACAGTGTCATGTTGTGATTTGGCTATTGTGTGAAAAAATTGTACATATATATTTAATGTATAATTTATTATATAGCTAAATAAAAGTCATATCAGTGGATTTTTATTAGTTATAGGATGTGATTAGGTTGCTAGTTTAAAAAGGATCTATTAAAAAAATTATTATTAAGGTTTATACAACCTTGTTTCTTCTTTTGATAGTAATTTTGAGATTGATTTTACATTGATAGTAACTTCTGTATATCTTATGTCACCTTTGTTAGACATTGGTGATCCTTAAAATCTTAATTTACTTCTTTTATTTAGTGCTTAAAGCACTAAGTATGTAAATCTTATAAGAAGAAGGATTAGAAAAGGCTTTTTAGTGTAAAAAGGGTAGTTTGGCCATCTATGTGGATGAATAGAGGTGGATGATAGAAATCTCTATTCTAATTGGCCAAAAATCATGTCCAATGGGCTGCAAGGAGGCTGCCTGAGGATTTATTAGGAGTTAGGGTTTGTTTTTCGAAAGGAGTTGAACATCAAAGGCTAGGATCATAAGGTTTAGGTTTTTGGATCTGGTTTAGGTGCAAATTTTGTGTGATTTGTACTTTTTATGAAGAAGTTATAGGCGCTCAAAGTTAAGGTGTCAATTTTGAATCTACTGTCACTCTTTTGAGTATAACTCGCGCATACAGAGAGAAATCAAGGATCGGCAACTAGGATTGGAAAGGACACTTTTTTCGCTACAATTTTTACATATAGCTTGATAATATACAAGCTAGAATGAAGGAGATATTAGGAGTTGAAGTCAGTGCTTACAAACTTAAGGGCAGTGAGTGACCCGCTTGCATAGTGGTTATATTTTGAACTATATCTTAGACAATTTGAAAGATTTTTGGCTCAAAATTTTCAAGAGTGTATATATTTGTGTCACAAGACTATGTGCACAAATTTTGTGGTATTAAAATTTTGAGTTTGTGAGATATAAGGAAAATATAACTTGGGTGTCTCTGAGCTAGGGTTTTAAGCACTTACTAGGGATTTTGAGATATCGGATGATAAAAAATAAATTTATGGTTGATTCTTTCTTGTAGTGAAACTTAAGAAGATTATCTACACTTTAAAGTAAATTTTATAGAAACTAAATAATTGGATCAAGAGTTATTGGATTCTAAACATCAAGAAGAAATATTTCTTTGCGGGTGAATAAAGTTTTGAAGGATTTTTGTGGAAATTTGAACCCTTTTTGTACAAATTTATTTGAATCCAAGAGGGTTTATATACATAACTTCTCTTTTGTGAGATTGTTGTATTATTTGTCCTTTTTATTAAGGACAAATCACTTGTTGGATTTTTGCCATCAAGTTTTAAATAAACTCTCCACAGCCAGGTACCCAGTGTATTCTCAAATAGAAGGCCACGTCATACAACAAGGGTCCCTATTGTAGCTGGACAAATTTTTTTTTTGACATATTGTCTTCTTTGATAACGATACTTCTCGTATTGTAGTTGTATTGTTTCTTTGAACAATGTTGAGCAGTGTGTTTAGATTTTCCATAATATAAACACAATCCTTTTTGATGACAATTAGTCTTTTCTTATTCAGTAAGGTTTAAAATGTACTACATCAATTTGCATATCTTCTACTTTTGAATGTACATATTAAAAAGATATTGATATTACCATTGTATTATAGTAATATTGGGGCTCCCTTGTATGATTCTCATATTAAAATTTAAAAGCTATTGTCACATTTCACAACAAAATCAATTGCTTGACTTAATATCTGAGAATCAAATAAGTTGAGCATCAATTTTTTTACCTCATATTATGATCCATAATGAGTGCAATATCATCCCACTTGATGTCAATTGCTAATTGATAAAATTGTGAAGCATATGATGCCACTGATCAATTGCCTTGTTGCAAGATGCAGATCTTATTATTTGTAACACAATTTGTATCATGTTTTCCATACATAGGTCAAAATTCTATTATAAATACCTCTAAATTATCTAATATTAGATCATGTCATTCAAAAAAGAATGAAAATCATAATAAAATAGAACTTGAAAGTAGTATTTTAATAAACTTGACTTGTGACCTTTGAGTTGGATAACTTTGGGGTTGAAGTTTAATTACCAATTGTACTTGATTGATGAATTCTTGAAACTTAGATCTAGTGCCATCAAACTTCTCTAGCAAACTAATTTTTGGCTCTTTGATGCTTGAACGGTATTCAATTGCAAATAAAGTGGTATGACTTGAAGCAGCTCTAATCATCTCTATGTCTTTACTTCTTGCTAAACTTGTTGCTCATTGTGCTGGTATATTGAGTTGATGCATTACGAGCATTAATTCTTTCAATTGCTCTTGCATTTGTGCCATTACGTTCTTCATTTTAGCAAGTTCTACCATGATAATATAATAGACAAGGAAAATAGTGTCTATTCTTACTACAAAATAAAACAGTCAAGAACAAAGAAAAAAAGTTCTAAGAACAATATCAATTTAGAAGTGGGTAATCCACAACTTCTAATATGCTTATGTCTTATTAAGAAAGAGGGATAATCTACTTTTAATCAAGAAAAGATAAAGCTCTGATATTGTAACTACAGTCTCATCAATTTGTCAAGGATACAAATTGAAATAAATGTATAAGTTAGTAAAAATTATACTAAAGAAAAATGACAAAATAGAAACAAAAGAATATGTATATTCAAGAAGAAACTGGAATGGCTATTGTCAAAGATTAGAAAATATAAGAGACTCTTGAACTAGACTAAAAGCAAGAAAGGAGTTGGCAAGAATGAAGAAGATTTCATTCTTATCTCTATATATAGTATCTATCTAAGAACTAGGTGGCGGTATTCTATAAGACATCAAACACGTGTCTCATTTACAATACATATATCAAACTTGCAAGACAAGTTTTTTACATGTGCGCCACGTTCTTAGTTTGTTCCACAAGCTACTAATATGTGCGACACATACCTAGCTTCTCCCACAAGCTACCAATATGTGCGACACGTGGCTAGTTTGTTGGCCAAATTTTTAATCTATCAATTACCTATAGATATGTATAAAAGTGATTCCGCATCTATAAAGCTTTTAAGAAGCTTCTCTGTAAGATATTATCAAATTAACTTATTTTTACCTACTTCTATCAACCTATATTAATTAAATAATTACTAGAATAAATCTTATATTTGTGACATATATCTTAATTATACATCTAAAGATTCTTTAAAGATTCTTTGATTGATATTTTGAAATATCTTGATTTATATTCAAAATATTTTCTAATATATTCTTTTGTCAAGTCCAAATCTTATCCCGTTTTAATCTTGTTTACACTGTAGTTTTGGAATTAACTCTATATTAACCTTTTTTATTTTGTAATTTAAAATTAACTCTATATTGATCTTTTTTATATTATAATTTAGAACTAATTCTATATTAATCTTTTTTATATTATAATTTAAGAATTAGTCTTTTTTTAAGCGTAATCCAAATCCAACCTAGTCAAATCTACTTCTAACTTCAAATATATATATATATATGTATATATATATATATATATATCTCTAAATCAAATCCAATTCAATCTAAATTCCAAATTTTTCTATTTATCTTGAATTCACATAAAATCCTTACAATCACCCTCAAATTCACTTCTTAACATATACATAAAGATATTATACAAAGATAGAGTATAAAAAGCCGTAAAAAAAAAAAAAAGACCAAAACAAATATTGTATGCTTTTGCTACATCCTTCTTAAGAAATCTTCCAAATTCCAAATAAAAAAAGTATTGACAATACTAATAGGATTCAAATTAGCGGCAAGCTCAATACTTGGGTAATATCTAATAATATCCTATATATATGATATATTATCTTAATATTTGCTTACATCCATCTATACTTGCTTAATATTTACCAATATCCATTGATATGTGCTAATATTATCCTTGCTACTTTGTTGATACTTGTTGAAATGTTAATAAAACATCTAAGCTAATATTTGGTTGATATCCAAAAAGATTTTTTTAAAGAATATCAAATTGATAATCCTAAGATATTCTAAAGATTTTCTAATTGACACCTTGAGATATCCTAAAGATTTTTTAATTGATATCTTAAGATATCTTAAACATTCTTTGATTGATATCTTAAAATATTCTAAAGATTCTTTGATTGATATTCTAAGATATTTTAAATATTTTTTAATTGATATTTTAAAATATTTTAAAGATTCTTTGATTGATATCCTAAAGTATTTTAAAGATTTTTTAATTGATATCTTGAAATATCCTAAAGATTTTTTTGATTAATATCCAAAAGATTTTTTAAAAGATTCTTTGATGATTCTCTAATCAAGAAATATTTGAAATATTTTCTAATCAAGTCCAAATCTTGTCATATTTTAATCCTATTCACATTATAATTTTAAAACTAGTCCTATATTAAACCTTTTTATATTATAATTTCAGATTAGCCCTATTTTAATCCTATTTATATTACAATTATTGAATTGGTCCTATTTCTTCCAATTTTAAAAGGCCTATTTAATTTTGATACACTTGTCGTTGTCATATTGTAATGTGTTTATGTGATGAAAAACATAAATAATAGTGATTTTTACTTAATATTCAAATATCTTAGTTCAATAGGAACTTAAGATACTTAAGTAAGATTTTATGAAAGCCTCTTAGATTGTTTTTTTGTTTTAATAGCTAATAGATAAAAGTTAGTTGTTAAATTTTCTTTCTAGGTTGTAGAAACTCTTTTATTACTTCTGAAAAGCCATAAGTTAATAAAAATAGGATAGAGGAGGTAAATAATTAGTATGATTGATACTTGTTAGGAACATACACTTCGGAGGTTCACAATACTTTTTAGAACATTCTAAAAGCTTCTTGAGTTAGTGAAAGTCGGTTGAGGAGCTTTCTAGTTGATGAAAGTCGGTTGAGAAGTTTTCTAGTTAGTGGAAGGAGCTCAAGAAGCTTCTCAATTGGTAGAAGCTACTTGAGAAGCTTTTTAGTTTGATGGTAGCCACTCAGGAAGCATTCTAGACAGGAATATATATAGGGATCGAGGCTAAAGAATTCTTTAGTCTTGATAATGCATCTCTTGGAGTTATAACTCACCTTTCTTGGTATTGTTCATGTACTCATTTATTTAATTCAAGTTCTTATTGGTTTCTTTTAGAAACCTTGTGATAGTTTCAAGTGTCTTATTTTATATTTTTGTATCCTTGACAAATCTAGGGATAAGCTGAGGACAGAGTCAAGCTTAAAAATCCTTAGAATAAGTTGGATTGACATTTGGGGGTTGACTGTGTATGGGACAGGGTTGAAATCAGACCTCTAGCCAAAAAAATGACCACCAAGGGCAGGTTGTCAAGTCATTCAAAGATTGGCAATTAGGACTGGGGAGATAACTTCAAGTTTGTTTCAAAGACATTAGGCTTGTTTTTAGAAGATTTAGAAAGACTTAGCAATTACTATTTAAAATCAAGCTTATATTAGAGATTAAATTTTTATATAATAAAATTAGGATCAGCACTCTTGGCTATTATGCACAATTGAAGTGATATCTATACTTAAAAGTTTGATAGTATGTAGGTGATTGAGTGTGCTAAGATTAAATAAAAATTTGTTGCAATCTAATTATGCAATCAGGACTTATTTGATCTTTAGTACAAAGAAATATCAAAAATTGGCAATTTAGGGTTATTTAGGATTTTTACAATATCTAAAGATTTATTCATTGAATCATAGTGAAATTTGGCATAATATTAGAAGACTTGAAGTTCAAGCTACACACCAAAATTTAGCTGAAGTTAATAGTTAGAGAAGGAGAAATTGCCACTAGGATATCTACATCAACCTTCAAGCTGACAGCCAAGTAACATCAGATTGATTTTTTACAATGTGTAAGTTGAATTGGACTGAAACTTTTTGAGCATATAAAAGACTTATATTTGCATTTGTATGCAAAGTTTCACACCAAGTTGATAATTAGATTAAAAGTTATAGCTTATTGAAGTTCACTAAATAAGATTAAGACTTGTAAAGAGAAATCTTAGTTGCTTGATTGTAACAAGTAACAAAACAATTGGAGTTTATATGTGGATGAAGTTATTAAGAAGAGTATTTTTAAGCACTTTATATTGACTTAAGTATTCTTGTATTGATATTCAAATCATATTTTTTTTATATAAACAAAACCTATTAAGAGTTCTTGGATATTTATAAACCATAGCTTCACCCTCCATAATAAGGTGCTTGATGCATTTCCAAATAGAACAACATGTAGTACAACATTGCAAGTGCATTATAATATCAAAATCTATAAATATCCTTCATGTATTCCATATGTCACTATTCAAATTATAAAAAATAATGGATATACAAAGAAGAAGACAAATGCCACCGCCTGATATAAAAGTGGATAATAATAAATAATTTGAGATCAAAGAGGTCTTAAATTTGAAAGGCCATAATAGGTTGGAATATCTTGTACATTGACACGGATATTATATTAGTGAATGAATATAGGAGCCATTTAAGAATCTAGTAAATGGATTAGCTAAAGTCAATGCGTTTCATCGACGACATCTATTAAAACTAAGATGGAGAGTCAAGAAAATCTTTGCTATGAAACTAAGCAAGTTCAATAGAGATTTCATTCTATTTTATATCATTGTTTGCTATTTGCTTGAATTTTCTAGTATTGAAGAAATAAAAAATTAAGAATTGGTAAATTTAGCTTAAGAATTATTATTTGCTGACTTATTAGATGAGACATTACAATCATCACAATGTTCAAGACGACGAAATAGAAATGAAGATCCTCAAAAATGACTTGTTTTTTTTAGATTATTGGTGAGATATAACATGTTTGGTATCACAACCTTGGACGAGACTTTCATTGTTTGGTAATACTATTAAAGGTAGGAACTATTATTTATGGTGTTTCAAATTTTTTCTTTGAAGGAAGTTATGAAGGCCTTAATAATGATCAAATATCAACATGGTCCTTCTATCTTGGTATAAGACACTATTGATGGCTAAGAAGACCTATCAATTACCTTCAAAGAGAATATAAAATCAGAGTATGTGGCAAATATAATTTGAGGCATTTTGGACTTTTTCAACATGTAATCACCACTCCTTGTGGAACTTATTCCTAAAAAGGATAATAATATTATAGACATAAGATTTATTCTAATAATTATCTAATTAACATGAACAGATAGAAATAAAATTTAATAATATAAAATAATATCTTATAGAGAAGCTTCCTAGAAGCTTTATAGATTCAATTTCATCTTTATACATGTCTATAGGTGATTGATAGGTTAAAAACTTGGTCAACAAGTTAGCCACGTATCGCACGTGTTGGTAGCTTATAAAATAAGTTAAGTATGTGGTGCATATATAGAAAACTTGTCTTTTAAGTTTGACACATGTTTTTCAAATCAGACATATGTTGGAGGTCCTATAGAATGTTGCCATGTAGCTCTTAGGTAGGTAGTATGTATAGAAATAAAAATAAAGCCTTCTTCAGTCTTATTAATTATTTTTTTGCTTCTAATCTACTTCAAGAGTCTTTATATTTTCTAATCTTTGGCAATAGCCATTCTAGTTTCTTCTTGAATATATATATACTTTCTTATTTCTATTCTATCATTTTTCTTTGACATAGATTTTAATGATTTATGCATCTCTTTTCAATTCATATCTTTGATACAATTTTAATTGTAATGGTCTTTAATCATTGATAGATTTATTAATTTGTTTAATTTGTAATTATTAAAAGAATATTTAAATTTTATAAAATTATTTAAAATTATTTAAATAATAAATTTAATTTATTTGATTTAAAATATAATATTTTAAATAATTGGATTATTATTATAGATAAATATATGCATAAGTTTTATATTATTTAAATAAAAATTTATATCTATTTTTATAAATAAAATATAAGTTATAAAAATAATTATATTAGTCAAAATATTCTATTGTATATTTGATTAAAAATAATAAAATTAAAATTGATATTATATATTTTAATTTTTTATTAAAATTTAATTTAAAATATATTTTAAAATCTTTAAAAATTATTAAGTTTTAAATTATATAATTTATATTCATCTATTTAATATTAATAAAGCTAATCTTTATTATATTATTTTTATATATTCTAAATATAATTATTTATTTTCTTAATTACAAAAAAAATAAAACTTTTATTTAATATCATTGAATATTAAGATTTTAATTTTAATAAAAATTTTCAATTATATATTAATGCATTATAAATTTTTTGAATGCACATATATATATATATTTAAAAATATATAAATTTAGTTATTTTTTAATTAAATAAAATTTAATTAACACATTTATATGTCACGGACGCAGAATATAGATTGAAAGTCTAAATAAGAAGTTCAAGAAGAACTGGTAAGAACTAGATTAATTAGATGAGTATAAAAACAACACTAGAGAGGTGAGCTAGAACTCTAAGAGATGTGTTGTCGAGACTGAAGAACTCTTCAACCTCGACTCCAATATATATTCCTACCTAGGAAGCTTCTCAAGCAGTTTCCACCAACTAGGGAATTTTTCAAGCAACTTCCTCCAATTAGGAAGCTTTTCAAGCAACTTCTACCAATTATGAAGCTTCTCAAGCAATTCCTACCAACTAGGAAGATACTAGAAGGCTTTGGTAGGTTTTAGAGAATTCTAAGAATCTTCTAAAATATTCTGATAAGTATGTCCTTGACATCACCTCCTCTTCTAGCTTTGAGGTCTCCAAGAAGCCATTTGAGATGTATACTCACAAACGTAGAAAATCAAAGATTTGACGCATAGTCTCTGCAATATACTCCAGTTGTCGTTCACGAGGCAAATGATTCATGGGTCCTTATAGCCATCGATAATGACCAACACCTTTCACTTGAGACCATGCCTAAACTTCTGTGTCTTCATTGTAAAAGCGACTTGAAAATATCGTTTTTCTATTACCTTCATGAGTTAATTTAGCTTCAAAGACAATCACGAGTGACCTGCTACTTGATATTCTTTGATGTCTTCTTGGTTCTTCTAATTCTTCATCTCAAGGTCGACGTTGTGAGCTACTCGGTTGCGATGGCATGACTAGTGCAGTATCATCATTCCCACTAGCCATATCTAAATACACTCTGAGATTATACATCTTGAAACTATAAGAAAGCAAAACGTAACAAGTTATATTTCGATAAGACCTGGATCGTGCTTATACATTCCTTTGAAGAAGGCTTCATCTTCACGTTTCGTCAATGGCCAACCTTTGGTATATCAGGATATTGTCGATAAAATTCCTGTATGTTTTGTGAAGCATTTGTTATATTTTCTTCTGGCTTCCAAGTCCGCTTATTTATATTATAGTCACGCCATTGAATTAAATATTCTAACTTTTCCTGTCTCCATCACAAATCAAAGACTTATTCTACCTCTTATTCAATATGGTCTTCGATTTCAACACAAGGTGGTAGTAGCTGTATCCGTCCTAATAAAGTTGATTTGTTATAAGCTTTTGGAAGAGAAACATAAAAGACTGGAAGTACCTTCATGGATGTAAGTAATTCAGTCGATAAGCCACCAGATTGATTTTCTCCTGAATACAGAATGGTCCCAACCTCTTATAATCCAACTTATCGCAAGGTCGAGTAGTCTTGATGTTTCGTTGTAAGAGCCAAATCTTATCTCCAATTTGAAAAATAGAGGAATCCTTCCGAAATTTGTCTACAAAAGCTTTGTACAAGTCTTGATCTACTTGTAACTGAAGCTTCAAGGTGGTTTGGATCTCTCTTAAATGCTTTATAAGATCTTCAGCTGCTGGATTTTCATCTTTGGATTTATTCAACAAATTGAGTTTTGGATGATATCCATAATTTGCAAAGAAAGATATTTGTTGGATTGAAGCATGGACCAAATTGTTATATGCAAACTCCGCCAATGGTAGATATGTAGTCCAATCATCTTGTTAATAGTTGATTGCACATTATAGATATTGCTCCAAGATTTAGTTGACTCGCTTTATTTGACCATCGGTTTGAGGATGGAAGGCAGAAGAGAGTTTGATATCTATCCTCAGTATGTCACAAAGCGACTTCCAAAACTTTGATATAAATTGAGGCCCTCAGGCCGAAATAATGTCATCCGATAAACCATGATATCGATATATATTGTCAATAAACAATCTTATTGTTTCTTCACTAGAACTTATCTTTCTGTATGAAACAAAATGTATCATCTTTGTAAACCAATCTACCACCACGTAGATAGTATCAAATGTTACAGAAGATGGCAAATCTGTGATGAAGTCCATAGATACTAAAGACCATGGTTGCTTTAGAATTGGCAGAGGTTATAAAAGCTTGTAAGGGTGATGTCGAGGATTCTTTGATCTTGAACAGAGGTCACATGATAGGACAAAGTTCTTCACTACCTTCTACATTTGAGGCCACCAAAAGTCTCGAGAAATAAGCTCTATTGTTTTGTTGAATCCAAAGTGACCTGTGGCCGAGAAGTCATGTCGAGATTGAAGAATTTAAAGTCGAATTGGTCCTTCTAGAATGTATAGTCGATCTTTAAAATATAATAATCCGTCCTCAATTTTGAACTTATCTTTATCAAAGCGCTGCTTCACATCTAAGACTAATGAGTCCATAGTTGATGCTCCACGGACTTGTTCTAAAAAATCAACATCATTTGATATGATCATGGAGGTGGTGCATAGGCAAAACCCATCTGATTGTAGCAAAGTTGTACACTGCTGATCAAATGTTGCATCTCCAACCTTGGGTGTTAGATATGATCTCCTCGATAATGCATCCGATAATCCTTGTTGCTTTCCTAGCCATTATGTTATGATGAAGTTGAATCGAGATAATGACATGTTCTACCGAGCTTGGCGATGATTCAAAATTTGAGCTATTATGAAATACTCCAAATTCTTATGATCTATATATACAATCACTGGATGTGCAACACCCTCTAATAAATGATGCCACTCTTGAAAAGAATCAGCTATTGTAAGCAACTCCTTATCGTGAATTTCATAATTGATTTCTGCTGCCAAAAACTTCTTTCAGTAGATCGCAACCGGGTGAAATTTATCATCCTTTCCTATCTGTGATAATACAGCTCCTAGTGCAAAGGCAGAAGCATCTGTTTCCAAATAGAAGGCCTTTGTAAAGTCGGAATGTATGAAGATAGGAGCTGTCGTAAATGCCGACTTTAACTCTTGAAAAGCCTCTTGTGCTCAGGTACTCCACTCGAATTTGTCCTTTGATGTCAACCACGTTAATGGGATTGCAATTTGTGTGTAGTTCTTGATGAAAATGCAATAGAAGTTGGCAAATCCAAGAAAATATTGCACGTCTTGTATCATCTTTAGTACTGTCCAATCTGTTATTGCTTAAACCTTTTTTTGATCCATCAATAATCCTTCGTCCAAAATAATATAACCAAGAAATTCCACCTTGAATTGATGGAATACACATTTCTCTAATTTGGCATATAATCTCGCATCCCAAAGTTTTTATAACACCAACTTCACATGACCCTCATGTCATTGAATATTCTTGGAATAGATCAAAATATCATCGAGGTAACAAACGATAAATTTGTCAAAATACTCTTGATAAACATCATTTATCAAATGTTGAAATATAGCTAGTGTATTAGTCAATCCAAAAGACATGATATTATATTCAAAATGTCCATATCTCATCCAAAATGCTATCTTTTATTCATCTCTTGTCTTTACTCATACAAGATTGTAAGTTCCACAAAGATCTATCTTGGTGTATATTTTGGCTTCACCAAGTTGCTCCAAGAGTCCGGATATTAGTGGTAATGGATATCAATTCTTCACAGTGATCTTGTTCAAGCCTAGATAATCCATGCACATTTGTAATGAGTCATCTTTCTTCTTCACAAAGAGGATAGGTGCATCTGCTGGAGATTTAGAATGCCGAATGAAATTCTTCATAAGATTCTCTTCAATGTAATTTTTTAATGCTGAAAGCTCGTCTTGTGATAAATTATAGATTGGGCCAAATGGTGGTTGTGCTCCCTTTTAGAGATCTATAGCACAATCATACGGTCGATGCTTTAGTAGTATGTCAGCATTCTTCTTCTCAAAGACATCCTTGAATTCTTCATACTGCTCTAGAATAACCAAAGTCGGAGTTGCATCTTCTCGAGTTGGCATTGCAAAGATGACAAGAGGTATATTATGCTTGGCTTCTTTCATGAAGGCCCTCGCACCTATGAATAAGGGTTTGTTTCTAGACATTATCTTGGCAAGTTCCACAATTAAAGGTTTTCTTGAAAATATTACTTTCCGCAATCTCCAATCTATCAATGGGTTATATTTATCAAGCCAAGATAGTCCTAAAATAATTGGACATGAAGGGGTCTTGATAATATTAAATACAATGTTACTTTCATGATTTTCAAGACGTACCTTCAATAATTTAGTTTCATGAATAACATCGCTAGAAGACAAAGGTCAGCTGTCTATGATTTCTACATGGACAAGCTTTGGTTTCTTCACAAGAAGAATTTTGTGAATGTTGATAAATTCTTCATCTAAAAAGCAACCAGATGTTCTCGAGTCTAGTAGAGCATCGGTTTGCAGTTTTTGAATATCAAGAAATAAAAGTATTGTAAAGGAATGAGAAGGTTGAGCTGAGAGAAAAGAACCTTGATTAATTTGGGGTGTTGAGATGTCGAGCCGCACAGTCCCTGTTGTGGCTGGACATCCTTATTTTCCTACACGCTTGTGCTCCTGAGTCTTGTTATTTGAGGCATCTATTTTCTAAGATAATTTCCGACTTTATGGCCTGCCTCTCCATAATATAAGCACAAGTTTTGCTCAAATCGTCGCTTCTTTTCTTCAGCTATGATAGATTTGAAACATATCGTATTGATTTATATTTTTTCTATTTCAAATTGAACTTCTACATTCTTGATAGGAATAGCCGAATAGAACTGGTTTCCTCGTGGATACTGTGCAGCTTTAGAATAATGGTCTTGACGTCATTGAAAAAGCCAATTGTCACACTTCATCGCTTGGTTGATTGCTTCGTTGAGTGTTTGAGGGTCGGATAGAAATAGCAATAAATCCTTCACGTCATCTCTGAGTTTCCAATAAACTTGACTCACCAGCGCTTTTTCTCTCCAATTGATATCACAAACAAGTTGTCTGAAGTCTGATGCGTAAATAGATCCAAAGTGTGATTCTTGATATAGAGAAAAAATCTTGGTGGTTGTCCACCAAGCCTTATCATACTCTACAAATACTTGCTTGAATACTCTTAGAAAGGTCTCAAAATTACTCAAGATAGAAGACCTTTTCTCAAATAAGGGGGCAAATCAAGACAAATCTTATCTTGTAAGCAATGTCCCCACTAATTCAACTCGCGACTCCTCTGTTGAATAGCATTCCGATTGTAAGAATGTTATCAATCGAACTTGATTTACAAAACCACAAAATTTTGATTAGGTATCATCAAAATTCTCTGAGAGATTGACTTGAGGCTCTTTGTATTGCGGTGTAATCAAATTCTCAAGTTGAGATGTAGATGGTAGTACTTCACTAGCTAGAGGTGGTTGTACTGTAGTGTAAGCTACTCCCACTCTTGTAGCTCCAAAGAGCTTAGCAAAATTTCCTTCAATTTCAGCAGTTCTAATTGCTAGAGCGTGAAGGGCATTGATGATCACATCTAACTTTGACTCCGAAGATTCTACCATGCTAACGTCTTTTCTACTAGCCATGCTAAGTAAATAAGAAGGAATCAATACCGGTCTAAGGGAGGATAATCCACAATCCTTAGAATGCTCAAGTATTTCCAAAGAGAGGGATAGTCCTTTCTCTACCTCAAAGAACTAAGCTCCGATATTGATAGAAGGGCAGTCTCGATAAACTATCATGGACGCAAAATATAGATTGGAAGTCTAAACAAGAAATTCAAGAAGAATTAGTAAGAACTAGATTAATCAAATGAGTACAAGAACAACACCAGAGAGGTGAGCTAGAACTCTAAGAAATGTGTTGTCGAGACTGAAGAACTCTTCAGCCTCGACTC